>BMAO01030339.1:0-115057 GCA_019973975.1 Trichonephila clavata
GTTCTTGACATATGTTGGTTACAAATAGTTATTAATTTACGATGATTATTGACGATACATTATACAAATAATCGTGCACACTTATGCAAAAATGCAGCAGAAGAAACCAAGCTTAAAACTTGTGATAGGAAAAAGAATTTTTTTTCGACATTCCCAAAGTTCTCAGCTTATATATTCCTATTCAGGAAATTCGAGAAATTTCCTTATTCGCATGACTTCGTAGTTTTCACACACTAATTGACAGATCCGATGGCTAATGTGCGCAATGTAACATCTCCAAAATTTGACTCGAAGCAGCGCTTTCTTAAAAATAACAGTTGCATGAGAATTACATTTTCCATTAGTGGATAAATAAAAAGAATAATCATATAATATCTTAGAGCAGTGATTCTCAACCATTGTGCAGTGGCACTTTTGTGTGTAGCCAAATTCTTGAAGTGTACCGCCAAATTTTTAAAATTATTAATTATACTCTGAGAGTAACAAATAAAATCCAAAACCAAATCATTCGGCTGTTTTATAGAAATTAACTAAAGGTATTCGTGGTATATTTAACTTATTGTTTTGCGGATAGGTGGAAGTATATTACAGATAAGTATAACATATAAGTAATACCAGAGAGTATTTTACTGTCAATGTGCCGCCAAATTTTGAAATTGTTTAAAAAAGTGTTCCACAACAAAAAAAAGGTTGAGAGTCAATGTATTAGAGGATTCAGGACTATATTGAATTAAAAGTATATATATATATATAAATTTAATTTAATAACTTTATTAAACATTGTATGGAACATGGATACCCTCCTAAGTTTATAAAAGTTTCCTAACACTTAAATAAAAAATATATTATTTGTTGTACAGTTAATCGATAGATGGCGCTCAGGCTAAGTAAATTAACAATATTATATTTTATTTAAAATTAATTGTATATATCTGGGTGGTACTTATATTTTCTATAAATTTAAAAAAATTATAGAGTTTTTAAATGTGTATATATATAGTATTAATGTTATTTTATCCAAACTTAATACTTTTATGCGTTACTGTTATTGTCCATTGCCCGGGAATGTGTTTTGCTGTACACGTGGCAAGTCTTTATCTAATAGTTTTAACGTTGACTTAAAATATTTTAGTAATTAGTACAGGCTATAATATTATCGTTTTACATTAATAGTTTATGCTTTTATTTATAATAATTGTTAAACTTCTCTAGAAATTCCTTGCTTTCCCTATGACCCAGAGTATTGGCAAATTTAGGTGAAGGTTGGCTGGCCGAAAAACATTGTTTAAACCTACAATCCTGGTTCCTAAGGCCAGGAGTTTGCTCTAGTACTACTGTGGCTAAGACTATTCTATCATGAATATAGTTATCTTATAGGTTTATAACTCTCTCTATTTTTGTATATTCTTGTTATATATATATAATATATAAACTTCTGTGATACTGTGATCGCGGAAAGTATCCGGAATATTTCCTCTAAAATACTTATATTGTAGATTGGTAATATATATATCGTCTGCAAAAAGTTTTATGACATATTTTTTACTACTTGTATAAACATGTGCAACATTCAGGAATTTATTTCATTTTATCCTCAGAATATTAATCTGTTTTTGGTGTTAAAAATTTTTTTTTTACTTTGTTGTTTTATAAAATATATCGAGCGTAAATGAGCAAAGAACATGCATTAAATTTTGTTTCCACAGTAAAAAATTTCTTCTACAGACATTTGAAATATAAAATCTTTTCAAGGGCTTATGGGGGTGTTAATTTTGTCTAGAGAGCTGTAAAAGCATAAGTAATTTTCTCTCAACTAGGTATAATTCATTGCAATTAAAATGAACTATTTTTTATTCTTTTACAGGTGTTTTATAAAGGAATAAGTTTTTAAAAGAGCAAAACTTTTAATTATAGGTATATTTTTTTTAAATTCTAAGCCTATGAAAATAAAAAAAAAATTGCAAGAATCATTAAGTAATTCTCGCATCACGCAGGATATTTTTAAAAAAATGAGCTCAAAATATTTGCAGTAAATTGATTTTTTTTAAAGTTATCTCAGTTTTAAAATCATCTATATTTATATAAGTAGAATAAAAAATTCTATTTAAAAATAAAATATTTCAGATTCTTAAAATTTCCAAAAATTTATATAAATGCATTTTTTAAATTTTTAAATAAAAAAAGCATAATATCCCTTTTAAACTGTTTACAGAATATGGAGCTCTTTTTAATCCCACAAATTTTAATTTGTCAAAGCATGATACATTTTGAAACGTAATGTATGCAAGTGAAAAAATATAAACTGAAGAAAAAGACTAAAGTCTTCAGCTCAATTTGTGAAAAAAAGTTTTTGGATTTACATGCAAAAAAGGCTGCAAAATCATAGATTTTACCATCCAGTTGCTTAAACAACTCTATTTCTTTAGTCCTAATTAATTTTTTTTCGTCTTGCGAGTCTCCTAATGTAAATTCCTTATCTTTGAAGTTAAAATTCGATGTGTTAGTCTCATCGAGTCAGTGATATGCAAAGTTCTCACGTCAGTGTTGAGTGGAAATTAGGAGATTGGGTAGCCGGCTCAGCTTCAACCTCGTCACTTGACCACGGCTTGAAATTACGAGGTCCGTTGCCAAAGTCCTCGTACTGCTTTAAGTGTGATGTAAATAATAACTCACTTATTCACTTACAAAAGGACATTTGTCCTTCCTTAAATTCGCCAGTATGAACTAAATCCGTCCAGGACATCCAGATTAGATTTTTCCCCCTCTCATTGAACATAATCTGTAACCTAAAAAGATCATTTAAGCTTAATGAAATGTATATGAAAAAAGTACAGCAAATGAAGAAAAAAACTTACTTTCTCCAGTCTTTTCTCGCTTTTGAACACCCTTTTGTAAGCTTCACTTGTATTTAATGGAATCTTTGAACTTAATTTTTACCCACTTTTTAAAAGATCAGATTAATTCGAAATTTTACTCACTTGTCCAGGACCGATGACAATGCAATAATTTAATAATTGTGTTCCGATGTCCTGATCAGGATCATCAGGATTAACAATTTCCCATTTTCAGATCCCATCCCGCATCTGGCGACTCATTTCAGATACCATTTCCAGATTTGGTGATTAAAAGATTAAGTTACAACTTATTCGATTAACAAACTCTAGTCTTGCATTCTTATGGATTGGCTTAAAATATGATGCCATATTCAATCGTGCTCTTACAACGTAAAAGGTGAACTTTAAAAGATGCCTGAGAGCACATTAAGGCCATATTGCTTCCTTCTGTGGCTCTTGGATAGAAAAGAACATGATACTTTATTTAGCCTATAAATATATTGGGCAATATACACATAAAATAACTAAAGATTATGTATGAATAATTTTATGTGTAATTATAAAATAATATGATACTATAGATCTTGCAAACAAACATACATAAATAATTAATTACTTCGATTTTGCTAGGATAAAGCAAGGTTAAACTATAATTAGTCATACAACAATTTAAAAAATCTCATAATAATAATAACAATGACCAGTGAAAAAAATATTTTGGCTATGACGTAAATTACGAGGCATTTGGCGACTTTTTTGTTTATAAACGTTTAGCGCTTTAAATCTATAAGATAGTAAAATTTTTCAAACAAAAAGTATGCCACTGTACTAAATATTTAAAATGTGTCTGTGTGTGCTACAGTTTCTTCTTCTTAAGAACAGTATAATTTTTCTGAGCCCCTGCCAAGATCTGGGAGATAAACCCATTTAATTTTGTGTTTTGTTGAGCGACGTCTTCTCAGGTCTTAGACCCTTCAATCCTTGTAATGTTTTAAAATGAAGCATTTTAACCACTATAAAATTATTTTTAAAAAGAAATTCGTAAGTCAAAAAATAGCGCTCATAGTATACAAATAGGATTTTTTCAATCTGAGAAAAAGAAATAATTAAGAAAGTGCATTTTTTCCCCTAATGTAGCAGAGAATCGTTGCAATCTTTCTGTTAGTATAGCGAACTCGAAACTGATGGGTAACGGGTTCGGCTCTCTTATTGTTTCTGAGGACCGCCAAATAGCTCAGTCTATCAATGTACCATTCAAGAATCAGTATCATCTAGGGCTTGCAGAAACCCGATAAAATTTAAATATATATAAATAAAACTCACTATAAATAGATGATATAAACCAAGGAAAATAAATAAAAATATACAACTCAAAACTAACAATAAGAATGATTTTTTTATTTAATATTTAGATAAAACAAATAAAAATAACAAATCTTTATAACGTTTCATTATGTGAAAAAAATAGAAAAACACATAAAATAATCTGTTCAAAACAATTAGAGGTTATTGTGAGTTCACTAAAAAAAATTCATGTTTTCGATAACTTTTCTAATAAAAATAAAATAAATCTAAAAGAGGAAAACTAGAATGTTTACAAAGTTAATAGTATGCAAATTTTGCTTGGGACGCAAAAAACTTCAAGAGCAATGAATTTGCGTTTTCTTTCAACTGAAGTCATTTCCAAAGCTTAAAAGTTTTAGAAATTAGTATATTATCTCGTTTTTTTACGATGAGTACACTGAAACTGTTTAGGCATATGTATACTGATTATACTAAATAGGTAATGATAATATTAAATAACCGAAAAATTGGGCAAGTTTCTGCGATTTGGCTGAGTCTATAACTTAGAATTTAAATTTGAGTTACATAGTGGGTTATTGTATGTTATTCGAATCATTTCAAATCATTAACACTGACGAGATTAATAGCTGATTTGATACTTCCTTTTTCTTCGACCACACGCATAACTAGTTTAAAATTCACTTGCATTTAAGATGTAGCATCTTTTATTATTAAATTTCTTAACGAGTATGATCGAGTTAAATTGATCTCTCTAAACTGACCAAACTGTGCACAAACGAAATAATTCGTGCGGAGTCTTATTTTTGCTGCTGTAATTTTCAAGATCGAATATAAGCGAGATCACCGTCTGCACTCGTGAGACTGACTACGATTCGTCGTCGTAATTTCGTAAATTAAGTTAAAACTTATAGTATATGGGATAAATATTATTCAAAAGTATTCTTTCATTTGCTAGACATCAGCATTTGAAACGCCTATGTTTCATATATAGAAAATTAAGGTAAAGAAATTTTAGATTTCAGAAAAAAAATAGTAAAAAGACTGATCTAGATTTATAGTGATACAAATATAAGAAAAATTGGGTAGACCAAACTTTTCTAGAATTCTACGACTAACGGAACGTTATATTTTCCTAGTTTTGTTTCACCAACATCGAAAACGAAGTTTTCACAAGGTTTTGCACTTGAACTAAAATATATAGCAAAGTGAAAAGGAAAAGAAAAGAGAGTCGTTGCGAGTGTAATAATTGCAATGTTGGGCTATGTGTGCTGTACCTTACTTCCAAATATATCAGACAAAAAAAATTATGAATACTTTTTTTTAAAAAAAAATTACTACTATTTTTATTTCTGTTGAAAAAGTATAAATCAATATTTTTACTGATGAAAATATATTTTTCTGAAATAGTGATCCGAAAATAAAGATAATAAAAGTCGATGCAATATTCGACTTTTATTTGCAATGTGGATCAAAATTCAAAATTAAAATTAAAATTTTGATTGATTTCTTGTTTTTTTTAGTTTTCCTCAATTCATAGCTCTAAAATGTGTTCCCTTCAATAAAAAGAAATTGATTTTTTTTGCCTTTTTTTAATAAATGCGCGGAAAGGAGTTAATACGATGAGACTATTTTCAGAATCTAGTCTAATTTAAATTCACTAACCACTTGGAAACTAAGTTGTCCCACTTTACTGTGACTTTTATAAGTTGCTGAGACTAGAAATTTATTACGAATATGTATATATATATATATATGTAACATAAGGTAATAAAATTTAAAGTTGGATATGTGTGTGTGTGGGCACAAAAAGAAAAAAAAACATAAAAAAGTTCATGAATTAAAAAACATGAATAGCAATCCATAATCAGCAATAAATCATTCAAAAAATGGTAATTTTTGAGTCACTCTTAGTGTCTTTTTCTTTTAAATTAAGGGAAATTCGGTGTTTTTACAGGCTTCTGTTTCAATAATATTTAGTTTTCTCAGGATGATTTGTTATGTTGAGGCATTTGATTTGAATTGTTATCTGTAGCTCGATGTTATTTCTTTCATGCGTCTTAAACAAAAGAACTGAAAAACAATATCCTTTTGAACCAGTTATAAGACGCTTTTCACTCCTATCGAGTTACTCCTGCTTCTCCTGTTTATTCCTGCTAGTTCCGATTTGTGGGAGAAAGACTCCCGCCCTCCCTTTTTAGGGAGGAAAGTGTTTCGAGCGTTGAGGGACTTTCTAAACGTTATGTAGAGGAAGGCTATTTATCAACCATGCAGCAATTAATCCCTTAGCTGCCACGATCCCCATTTGGGGATTTTGGAATTTTACGTATACACCCCTCGTAATAATATATAAATATAATAAAATATAAAGATTTTCAAAAACAACTAGTACAGTCAAACCTCCCCATATAAGAAACCTCTATTTTGCGAACTTTTTCCCGGAACCAAGAACATTTTACTATTTTAAAAAAACACACATTTCGAGTAAGACATCTTGCTTAAAGTAATGAAATTTGCTTTTACTAACACACTTGTGGTTTTTGTTTTAGTGAAAGGAAAATAATAAATTTGGTATTTTTATAAAGCTAATAAGATGGTCAATAAAATAAAATCATAAAAAAAATTGTCAATTGTTGGCAAAATTCAAAATTTGAGGGTAGTCGGATACTTAAGTGTTTTAAAAATTGACTGGTTTTTCTTATAATCAGAACTAAAAAATCATAATTCAATAGAAGCATATTCAAATTTCAGGATCCAGTAAAATATAAGTTTTATTTAAATGTTCTCATATCAACATGAATGATTATTATGATGAAATTTTTCAGAGAATTTACAACCAAGTTATATATTTATGAAAAGGACATATTTTTTTACAGATGTGTGTATTTTGAATGTTTATTTTTAGTATGTGGCATGGATATATAAGCTTTATCAAGTCAAATAATCTCTAAGTTAAAAACACATTTCATTATCTCTTTAAATAAATTAATTCTGTTTCCGGGAATTTTTTATTTAAATGCTCTTCACCATGACCACTTTGCTACCATGGCCATCGAATGTGTCTCAATAAATTTTGTTCAATGATTCCTTTTAAATTTGATGAAAATTTATACCTCACAGAGAACTCATAAATGGTTCTTCGAAAACATGTTTATTTTGAAATTTAAAAAAATGTAGGAAACACACTGTTCTCTGAGGATTCATTTTCTAAGAAATATTTCCGAAGGAATTGTTTGTTTTCAAATTTTCTAAGGAATAAAAAATATATTTCGAGGAGTTCTGATGAACCGGTCTATCCCTCGATGAGTTGAAAGAAAAGGTGAACCTAGGAGTTATTTTAAGTTTTTGAGAACTCAGAGCTGGGGGGGGGGGGACGTGTTAGACTGTATGTCGCGCACTCTCAGTCTTCTCTATGACCGGATGTCCTTAATGATTCCTCCATCGCCAGTTTGGCGATTTTTGAAATTTCTCTGGGATGCGTTTGTTAGTTCTCTTAGCTTTTCCCTCCCAGTAGCTTTATTCTCTTGGTGATCATTTTCAGAAATTTGAACTTTCATTATTCGTTAAAAGATATCTGCTTACGTATGGAGTCTATTTTTCAATGTGCCATGCAATTGTTAATTTATTTTATTATTTTTTGTGTTAATGTCATTAATTAATGAAAAACACTAATCACACAGAAAACTACATCACAGTTTTAATTTATTAAAATGAGGTCTTTTAGGTAAAATATGATGAGAATTATACTGAAATTCAAAACACTTTACATATAATTCAAAGGCATATATTAAATTATTCTTTACTCAACACAAATTTAACACAGCTATAAAGACAATGAACTCTCTAAAATCTAAAATGCAATCGTACCTGATTTAACAAATTCATCGGGACAGAACATTTTGTTCGTTAAATCGGCGTTATTCGTTATATCGGGGTCCAAACAAAATACATACAAATTTTTTGACCTTACCTTTTGGAAATTCTATAATAAACAACTACACAAAAAATATCCACAGTTAGACATTACGAGCTAGAAATACTGTTAGAGAATTATTATTCACCAGTTAATTAGAAATTTTAGAATACTGACTAATATATATGTTTGACAATCTTTTTGATTCCCGATTCGAAATTCTTTTTACGACTTTATTCAGAGAAGAGAAAACTGCGTCATTTACATGCTGCTGCATGAGGTAAGTTTTCACAATTTCCATACAATGCAAAGCATTATAAAATGTTACAGTTTTGATAAGATTTGCATTATAAATTTCTGCGTCAGAATCACTATTCATTGGCTACGACAAATCAACAATTTTATGAGCGTCAGTTGCACAGATAGACAGTTCTTCATCAAATATAAAAAATCGCTGCAATCTTAGAACATCCCTTGCATTATGGAGTGGGATGAGATAAGAGAGGAGTTTCCTGTCCTATTCAAAACTCGCGCGATAGGTTGAGCTCATGGCTCACCTGTACCTTTAAAGTCTAATAATAGTTTGCTTCCTTTCATGTCGAAATTTGTTTTTTGCAAGAAAAATTCTTTTTCTATTTCGGAGAAAAAGAATATCATTTGAAGACAAAAAGTCCAATTTTTTCTAATAAAATTTTTTTTAAATGTTGAAGTAATTTGTTAATTCGGGGTTAATTAATCGCTAAATAGGGGTTTTGCGTTCATTTTAATCGGAAAAGAAAAAATTCGTTAAATCGAAGTTCATCTGTATATTTACAATAGCCAAAAAATAGCTCTCATTGCACATTTTCTTATAGAAAACTTTTTTAAATGCATGGGGGTTCGAAACAATAAACTGTTTAAAAAAACTATTGATTTAAGAGCTATAAATTCTTAGTCCGTTGCCTTTATCATACTTTGAATAATGTGCATGCAAAATATGAAAGAAATACATTCATAATTTTTTGAGGTATCAAGTTTTAAGTATCATAATTTGACAACAAAAATACAATCTTCATAAAAGACAATCAAAATTTTGATTCTTATTTTACTAAAAAATAATGCTTAATATTAGATAAATAAAATTCACCACTTTTAAAGCAGACACCTTTCTCGCGCGCGCGTATTCTATCTTATTAAACTTTTTCTTTCTGGCTGCTCGATATTTTTCTCCTGCACAAAATGGCAAAGATAAAAAAAAAGGGAATTTCGAGTTTCAATCAAACATTGAGTCAGAAACGTAGGCAGATGCCTTAAAGATCTGATTTATTAACCGGAAATGAAATCAAACAAAGATGGACTCTCAACTTAAATTTAAAAGTGGACTTGCAATGATTGATTTTCCTCGAGACAAATATAATTGCTTCGAGAACGTTCGAACAATAAAAATGGTGAATTTCTTTTATTTTTATGTCGTTGTTAGCAATGCAAAATGTTTTGATGCCCTCGGTGGGAACGTGTTAATGGTTCAGCAGTTAAAAGTTATGCAGTCATTGTTTGAGATTCTCTTCCCCCTCCCCCGATCAGTTTGTTTAAAAGCGTGTATAGTATGACTAATTTCAGATAAAGTTCAAGGATTTTTGGCAAAAAAAATATTTAAGAATCGAAGTGAACACTTTTAAAGTAAAGAAATCATTAATCACAGTCATTTCCAAATTTTGTGATAAAGGTTAAAAAAAAAAAGGAGCACAAGTAGGAGAACATTAACCTTCTAAGGAGCATCGCAATTCGAAGAATTTGATTTCATTTGAGCATATTATTTTACCTTTAACTGACGTAAATGTGGAACATATGAGATTCAAGAATTTTGCTCTGTTTATTGATAAATTTAATAATAATTTAAATACACAAGCAAAACTTTTTATTACTTTCATTTTTTTTTGTTCTTAGACCAGTATTAAAAAGGAAGAAGGAAAAGATAATTTTCATTTTGATAATTATTGGCTGATTGATTGATTGTTCATCAACATTACTTTTTGAAACAACATAAAGAGTATTAGGGATTGAACTCAGTAGCGCACCCGGGTCCGGACCCCTCACCCTCACTCCAAGCCTTTGATTTTTTTTCATTTGATTATAATCCGATGCATATAGTTCGTAAAATTCAATAAAGTATTTGTTATTAATAATTAATTTCAGTGACGGATCTATACGCGTCTTTCCATTAACCCTCTTGGGAAATCTTTGGGCTATGAATATCAACAACCCTTTCTGAAGAAGAAACCATGATATGCAGATTAGGTCTATTATGTATAGTATAGGTTTGCTTGCTAAGGGAAAAGATACATAGATGGATAGAGGAGAATTGATGTTTAATTGAAGATACCAGGAGATTGAAATATTAAGAAGTAAAAGAAAGGCAGAATATCTACAGATCAGGTATTAGTCATATTGATAGCGCGTTTTGGGCTTTAAATTCTTAAAGAGATTTAAGTGACAATTAGTTACATAGCTACAGTGTAAATCCTTTATTAAAGTAGAATATTGATTCATAAAAGGTGGATCACAATTGATTAGAAGTATTCTCCGAACTCGCGACTCTCGTTGCAAAACCCCTGTTCTTTTCTGGGAAACATCTCAACCTAATTGGTTATTTGAATTTTGTCTGTGTTAATCAATGTGTTGAATAAATAATTAAAAAGTATTTTTATAAATAAAAATGCCTTTTATAACGTCATATGAAAATTAACGCTAAATATTTTTTGAGTTTTGTAACTTTCTGTCTATTTTCCCGCCCCCTAAGCCTTTAGTAACCTTGCAACCATTGGCTATCAGATCAAGAAATGATGATATATATACTTGGTAACAATTAACAATATATATATTTTGAATAGTTTCTAACAAAAGCTGTTTTATATATAGAACAGAACTTTCTATAAAAGCAAACTTATGCATTCTAAAATAAATTCTAAAATAACTCGTAAGTACCAAAAGAAGGGAAAAAAAATTCTCTCATTTTTTTATGTCTTAAAAAAGTTTCGAAGTAAAACCAATCATTAAAAATGTGACGTTTCCAGCCATTTTTTGTTTCACATTTTCCTTAAAGATAATTAGCCGAAACATTTAATTAAGCTTGCCCACACATCTTCACAGCTTAAGTAACTTCAGTTTACCGCAAGAATTCATTTTTTTGCGTAAATGATTCTTTTTTCTATTTATTTGTAGAATTTGTAAGCAAATTTTTTTACTTATGCATTGGCGTAACGGCGAATATCAGGAGCCCCTGTTAAGCCAGATTTCGGGCCACAAGCTGGATCTTTCAAAGGGTACGTACTTGGTGTCAGTCAGACTTAGAGCCCCCTAAATCCTGCCCCCCCCCCTGTAATGTGGGGGTGCACGTTACGCCACTGTACTTATTTCATTGATCATTTGTAACTCGAAGGACTAAGACATAGCAATCTCCCAAACTTTTCCATAACTTACTCGCACAGGTACCAGAAAGTCTCATTCGAATGTAATTTTTAAATTTCATTGTATATAGTTTGGACTTTTTAGGAAAGAATATAGAGATTGTTTTGCGTGTATTAAAATATTTGAATGAGTGTAGATAATTATATGTGATATTTTTCCACGACTTGAATATTTGAAATGAGATAGTTATTATATAAGATACTCTGAGTTATAAACAAAATACATCTTAGTAATACTATGGAATAAAATTCGAAAATAAGATTTTAATCAGGCCAGAAAATAAATTAATGAGCAATATTTTGTAGTATTTTTAATAATTTGAATAACTTTCAATTTTAGATTTAGGACAAATTTTATAATAAAAAATTAATTGTAAAATTTTCAGAATATATTCTATTTTTAAATATTAGT
This sequence comes from Trichonephila clavata, assembly GCA_019973975.1. Lineage (NCBI taxonomy): Eukaryota > Metazoa > Arthropoda > Arachnida > Araneae > Nephilidae > Trichonephila > Trichonephila clavata. The sequence goes on from BMAO01030339.1 coordinate 11,908, forward strand.
TCTTCAAATTTTTATTAATTTCTGTTTTAACTGAAAAAGTGTAAATTCATTAATACAAAATTAAATCAGTAACATTAGTTTGATTAAGATTGCTATTAAGATTAAACAACTCTATAAATTTATACTACCTATAGAAATATTCAATCAAAAATTGTGCTAAGCTAATAATAGCCTTCGTATAAAAATCGAATATGCTACAAATTAACTAAATTTAATTTAGGGGAGGGGGAAGAACATGTGGGTTTTTACAGTGAAAAAAAGAATTTCAAAAAAGGGCTCTTGGGAGAGATTTCCAATATTACAAGTATATGCACCCGAATAGTTTTGTGGATACTCCTTATGATGTAAAAGAAAACAAATTAGGCGGTTCATAGTTTGCCTGATAAATATGATTTTTTGAGTATAGTGAGAGTTATATATATTAACGTAGCACTATAGAGCAGCATGCGAGGTCTATTGGCGATGAACCTCGTAATCTTAAGCCATGGTCAAGTGACGACGACAACGACGCCTGAGTTGACATCCCCTCTCCCCTAACTTCCACACCACATCAACGGATGGATGTTTGAGCCTCGACAGATTTAGCACATGCAACGGCTTCTCTAGACGACGGGTCTGCAACGACTTGGTGAGAGTGAGTGAGTGAATATTAACGTCGCACTATTCAGCTACACTAGGGCTTTTGGCGACGGACCTCGTAATTTTGAGACATGGTCAAGTGACGAGGACGACACCTGTACTGGCACCCCCTCTCCTAACTACCACACCACACCAACGGGAGGACGTTTGAGCCCTCGTCAGATTTAACGCGCATCGATCCCCTGCACGCCGGGTCCTTAGATGTACTGGACTCGAACTCTTGACATGCCAGCCATGATCCGATACCTTGACCACTCGGCTATACAAAATTCGAAGAGAACAAGAATCCAATTTGCGTACACATTTATAATTTTCTTTTCGTTTTTATAATTTTTACTTTAGATTATTCATTATAATTTCTTTCCGATTTCTTTTCTTGTCACATTTATAATTTTCTTTTCGTTTTTATAATTTTTACTTTAGAGTATTCATTATAATTTCTTTTCTTGTTACATTTATAATTTTCTTTTCGTTTTTATAATTTTTACTTTAGATTATTCATTATAATTTCTTTCCGATTTCTTTTCTTGTCACATTTATAATTTTCTTTTCGTTTTTATAATTTTTACTTTAGAGTATTCATTATAATTTCTTTCCGATTTCTTTTCTTGTCACATTTATAATTTCTTTTCGAGCTCATGGCACGCCAGTCACAAGTTCATTACCATGACCACTAAGTTACCGCTGTCACTGAGATTTCGAGTAATTTCTCTTAGATATTAGTTTTGTTTATTCATATACTTTGTGTGTGTGTGTGTTATAAAAATTTGTTTTCAAATGTCCCAAGCAGATACTTTAATATATTCATTTGAACCTTGTTCTTAATATACACAGAAATTGTACCTCTTTGTTTTTTTCGAGTTCCTAATGATCTTCCCAATATAAAATGCAATTTCTGAATATCCAAGGATAAAACCACTAAATAAACTTAACACTTAAAATATACAAGATTCATTCCAAAAATTCTGGAAAATATTCATCTCTTAGACACATCCTCTGTATCGTTATTCTAGAATTCTTATCATTAATGCTATCAAAATAAGTGCACTTTTACACATTGTTATTTATGGAAAAATTGTATTGATATTGCAAGGATTGAAATTTTTTTATTCAAAATATTACTTCCTAAATCACTTGGAAATTAATTAAAATTAAAAGGGATTTATTTTTAAGCAAGTTAGTTTGGTCGTATAGATTTCTATGAAATTTACTGCTATATATATTCATTATATTCAACTTATTTTAGAATCTTTTTTTTTCTTTTTAAAAACCCCTCCAAAAATTGTGTTTTTCTTTAAGATATGATCCTTTGAAGGGAAAAAATCGTTAGATTTTTTAAAAAAAAGAATAAACAAGAAATACATAAATTAAAAAAAAGAATGAATGCTACGCTATAAGGAAATAATTAAGTTTTACATTTTGAATATCATTTCAATTTTCTAATCATTTCTGAAATTGAAAGTAGTTTTAAATATGTATTATACTTTTGAGATTATTTAAACAGTAGCTCTCAATGTTAAGATATCGTATTTTCTTACTAAACTTTAAAAAAAAATAATTTTAATTCGAATGATTTATTCTATTTTATAACGATTTCTCTTAGGAATTGAAAACTGTTTTGAAAAAGCAGGTATTACTTACATGTTATCATGGTACATATGTTCGATATTAATCAGCTTTTTTCCTCCCAGTTTCCGGTTTCTTTCGGTTTAAACAAATTCAATAATAGAAATAAAATGTTATTAAAATTCGAGACTTAAAGCGGAAGAAGAGCAATTCTATATCGTGTTTTTAAATTGGAAAAGAGATCAAAATATAGCTGCTTATTGTGAGAGGTTTGTTTTCTGTTTCAAAATCTATCATTTTGTAAATAATTTTGCTCCTTTCTATCATTTTCAGTTTGCAAACTACCATCCTTCCCCTAAGACCTTTTGGAAAATTTGCAAGAGTTGAGATGAGAGATATGAGAATTTAAAAATGATACAGATATGAGGATTTTAGCAGTTTTCAGATTTATTTTTAATAAATTATAAAAGTAAAAAGCTAAATTTGTGAAGAAGAAAGTTCTTTTTAAATATCAAAATGGGAAAGAACAGGGGAAATTCATAAACATTTACATAAACGTTGGGCATTCTGAACAAAAATTTTACGGATGAATTTTCAGTATTTCATTATTTATATGTTACATTACTATTCATTTTTAAATGACCTAAAAGATGAGAGATATTTAAATTTTTACAAAAAATAGAATAGTTCATATTTTAGTTAAACGAAGCCACTTAAATAAACACCTGGAATATTTATGTAAATAGTTGTAAATTTTTTGTAGTAATACAATGATTTCTAAGAATTTGGATCGAAACAGTTTTAATGTAACTAAAAAAAATCAGTTAATTAGCTTCGTAATTTTTTCGTCTTCTCAAATTTTCGAGAAAAAAAAATCGTTTGTGTATTTTGCGTAAAACGCGTTTTAATGCAGGTAACTCAGTACTGCAATTTGCTAAAGCAGTCGTAACTTTTATATAAGACGCAAAATAAAAAAAAACTTAATTAATTGGCCAACAAAATTAAATCATTAAACAGTTTCGATTAATTCCACGTTTTTTAATAGGCTGTGTGTAGAATACTTTATCATATAACTGACTTTTGATGGACTGTTTGTTTACTATCATGGATTGGCTACTCGGTGGGTCGTTAATGGCTCTAAGGGTTCTAACCCAAGTGTGAAATCACAAAGACCAAGGGTTAGCTTGGCTACAATTGAACTCCGGTCTGTGAGATTCAGTGCACGCTTTACCGTAAGAATCAATGTCAAGACTACCTGACGAGTGTTTTTAGCGCATTTTTCACGTATTGTAATAAAAGCGCTATTAGGACGCAAATTTCGTCTTCGTCTTCGTTCCACATTTTGTCGTATCTTTTTCTCAGCCAATAAGCAACCAATTGACCTCGGGTTTTCGGCATTTTGTCGCCTTTGTGCCCTAGATGAGCCGAATCATATTTAAATTTAATAATTTAAAAATATTAAAAAAATTTTTTAAATTTATTTTTTTAAGTATAGTACTACTTTCTGTTTGTAAAAAGTTCATTAGTTGCATTATTGTAAAATACAACATGTGAAAAACGCGCTAAAATTACTGGGCCATGCCAATGATTGATATCTTGTTTTAATTTACAGAGAGAATCAAACGAGTTTTGAATGAAGCTGGACATTTCTATTGATTTTTTTTTCAGAGATGTATATTTTATTTTGTAAGGTTTGAGGAGAATTTCTTATTAAAAGCGCGCGTTACGCCTTTCCATCTAAAAAATATAAGACTATACTTTTAATGTTTACTTATATTTCGGGGAGCTTATCTTTATACACTTTCTATTGGCAAAATCCATTGAAATTTCTCTGAAAAAAGTGGGGTTTTTTTTCATTATTTATTTTGATTTCATTATTTATTTTTTCAATCTTTTCTTTTAATAGAAATTTCTTACATATTGGATAAACTAAACCTAACATTTAATTATCATAAGAAATTAAAAATAATTTGAGATTTTAAGTATTAAGGTAATAAGTAAATTATAACACTGAAAGAGGAAGAATTGGTTTAAGTTGAGCGAATTCACGTTTATATTGTATTTTTAACGTGTGTATGAGTGTGTGTGTGAGAGAAAGAGCTATTATTGTAAACAGCTTTTTGTTTACTCAGGATTTCTCTTGCATTTTTTTATATCAATATGTAAAGGAATGGAAGAAAAATATATTGTTCTCTCAAATGATTGATCGTATCCAAAGTCACTGACATGTTTTTAAATGTTCTTTAAAAAAACTTATAGTAGATATCATTACATAGTAGAAAGACGAAGGAATAAAATTCCTTACAAATGTGAGTGACCTAGAATATTTTTCTAATAGAACAGAAAACATTTTTATGTGACTAAACACGGAAGACACTATGATATCAAGAGGTCAAAACTTATCTCAAGTTAAAAGTAATAAATAAACTATTATAAAAGTTTTCACTCTGTTCTGTATCAATTAAAATAATTTCATGTGTGTAAATTCTCTGATGTGCAAGACAGAATTGTTTTTCAATGTCCTCGATAGTTAAAAAAAATTTTAATTTAAAACTCTTGATTTTTTAAAATATTTTTGATTGAAAATTCAAATTTTCATGATATCTACATGAAAAATAATAATGATTATTATTATTATTATTATACAGCAGTAACTTTGAAAGCTACAATAAAACGTCGTAATTAGGCAAACGAAGAAGATAATTTGAACAATGCATTGAAAATAATATTTAATACATTGAAGCATTATGACCTACTTTTTAAGAACTTTTTTTGAATATTTGACAAAACATTGATGAAATAATTATGTTTTATATTCAAAATAATGTAATCCCCAAAATTAACCAATGATTTTGAAATTAGACTAGCTTAGAGATGATGATCAATGCGTTATTTCTAAAAAGAAATTGAATTGTAGTCTCTTCAAATATTCAGGTCAGTATTCTGAACAATTTTCAAGGCTCAAATTCTGTCGTAATTTATTCATGATCCTTCATCAATCAGAATAAATTAATATTGGAACTCAAAACCTAAAAATAATAGTAAATGAAATAACAATGAAGGATACTCTACGAATTCAATTATTTGTTTCTTCAAAATGCTATGCAAATAGATTATTATTTGAAAATAAATTATAAGGAAAATGATGCCTATGATAATTTGTAAAACATCATTAGCTATATGATTCGTAACGTAAGCAATTAATAAGATTTAAGTTCAAATTACTTTCTTCTTTCTTATTTTTGAATTAATCGCTTAGTTGCTATCATTCAATTAAATAGATCTTCCTACAATACTTTTAATGAAAGGCTATGCTCCAATTTTATCAGAATATTTATAATATAATAATTGCAAGAAGAAGTTTATAAACTATTTATATCAGAATATTTAGTAGTAACAAGAGCCCAAAATATATCTTTGTAGTGTGAAGCTTTAACTTTATTAAAAATATAAAAATAAAACGGGTTGAAGAAATAAAACTTTTAACTGAAACGTTTCTTGTGCCTCATTCACGGGTAAGCTACAATCTGAGAGATTATTTAAAACAAGTAATAAAAAAATAAAAGTCAATTCCTACTTAGGTCAAATAAGAAAATTTTATTTTAGTTACTTTTACTAAGCAATTACAATTAATATAAATATGTATATACATATGATAGAATCACAATATTAAGTGGCAAATTCTTTTCTCCCATATAAAACGAAAATTGAATAATTAAATTTAATTGATGAATTAATATTTGAAAAAAACTGTATTAACATTAAGTGTCGTCCACTACAAGTTTAAAAATATACTTGAACTTGAGTGGATGAATAAAAAGTATTTTATTAATGATTGAAAATTTTAACAAAATATATAAATATACACTGGTGTCCAAAAGTTAAGCATAAATCGCGTAAAATGCGAAAAACATGGAGTAAATATTCGTAAAATTATTCCAAATTTCTTGCGGATATTAATTGGGTAAAGAAGAAACATTGTGTTTATGCAAAACTTTTCAGTCGACTACGTCCTGCGCGAAACACCGGCGCATGTCGGAACGCGAAGAAACCGATTCACGCAGCATAGGCAGTTCAGACAAGTTTCGTGCAACTGCTGTGCGAAGGAACGTTGTTAACCCTCAAACAAGGTGAATGATGGCACAAAGACGCCAATTGAACATGTTTACGAAAGGAAGAATCGTTGGAATGCTGGAATCCTCACGATCACAAACCGAAGTGTCTCGAATTCTGAATGTGGACCAGTCAATGATCTCAAGACTGTGGCAGAGGTTTCAAAGAACGGGAGATGTTACCCGACAACCAGCATCAGGTCGACCAAAAGTCACAACCCCTCGCCAAGACCGATATCTGGTAATACGTTCGCGACGTCAGAATAGCAGTACTGCCAGAGCACTGGGTTCGGCGCTCACAGTCGCCACAGGAATGCGAATTTCGAGACAAACTGTTTACAGGAGACTCAATCATGCTGGCCTGTATGCCAGAAGACCAGCAGTTCTCATTCCCCTCACGTCTGCGCAAAACGCGCTCGTTTGAACTGGAGTTTGAAACATCAACATTGGAGTGTGGGAGAGTGGGCCAATATGATGTTCAGTGACGAGTCCCGGTTTAGTCTGAGTAGTGATTCTCGGCGGGTAACGATATGGAGAGAGCGTGGAACACGTTTTGAACCAAGAAACATAACGGAAAGACATCATTTTCCATCAAGGGGAGTAATGGTATGGGCAGGCATCATGATGGAAGGCCGCACAGACCTCCATTTCTTTGACACGGGGTCTGTGACTGCTCAAAGATACAGAGACGAAGTTCTTGAGCCTTATGTTCGCTTGTTTCGAAGTGCTGCCGGTCTTGACTTCATATTCATGGATGATAATGCGCCATGTCACCGAGCTGTGCTGATTGATGACTTCCTTGAAACGGAAAACATCCAGCGCATGTCGTGGCCTGCGAACTCCCCTGATTTAAATCCTATCGAGCATGTATGGGATATGCTCGGGAGACAAATTGCAGCCCTTTCGCACCCACCAAGTTCCGTTACAGAACTGAAGAGAGCTCTCCAAGAAGCTTGGAACCGTTTGAGCCCACAACTAATTCATTATCTCATAGCAAGTATGGTAAATCGCTGTGCAGCGTGCCTGGCTGTTAGAGGTGACCACACGCCTCCTTAAACTGCAGCATCAGTATTTTATTTAATGTTTTCTTTAATTTTTTCTTTAAAGTGTGAAACCTTGCTATGCTTAGTTTTCTTTCAAACTGCTATTTTGGATAATAAAATTAATTATTATCATTGTTCTGATTTGCTTCCTTATTTTATAACCATTTTACACTCGCATATCACGTTTCCCGCCATTCTGATTTACAGTTCCTTCTTTATTCACATAATTATCCATTATGCTTATTTTTTGGACACCAGTGTATACTAAAGTGAAGTGTGAACTAAAGAGTGTGAACTAAAATAGCAGGAACTGAAAAAGGAGCTTTCAGTTTTTTATTTCTATAGTATAAGAATAAAATGATGATTGAATTACAGTGATTTTTGGTTGATATTTGTTGGCGTTTTAATTTCTATGGAACACATTTTAAAATATTTTTAGAATTTGTATTCAGGAAATAGGATTTTATATAAGATTTATACAGTTTCACTCGTGTTATTTTGTATTTTATCTACTGAAAATCTCAGAGCACAAAATGTCTAATCACTACTTCCAATAAAAGCATATTTAAACATTTAATAATATTGTATCTAGGAATTGCGATCTATTTTTTACAAAAAGTATTAAAAATTTTAAAAATCAATAAAAAGTAACAGAGACTTCTGTGCCATCAACAAACTTTTTCTTTTTTCAAATTTACTCTCGAAGAAAATAAAAGTATCAGAATGATGTATCGCACATATATATATATATATATATATATATATTTCTCCAAACTTCTAAAAGTGCATGGTATTACGATAAATATACTAAAATAAAATTCTATACTGTTACAAACTATATGAAATACAATCATATAATATATATATGAAACATGTTCAGAGAAAAAAAATCCGTGACTTTCAAACAACAAAATCTCTACATTTTCTAAGCTAAAAAGGGTATTTACTCATGGTTTGTTGCATTTATGCAGTGTTTACCTTTTTAAAAAAAAGGATTCATAAAGTAAAAATATAAATACTTTTTTTGCATTTTATGGAACAATATAACGTAATAAAAACGACAGGAATATATATATATATATATAATTTAAATTATGGTAACATAAATTAGTTTTTACATTGTTATACATATAACGATAACATTAAGTTGAACTATATATTTTACAAAAGCATGATTTTATATTGATATAACCATTCAATATTTTTTTTACCAATTAAGACATGATAAATGAAATATGCAATAAAAATATGGATTGGATAGTATATTTTAAATAATATATATTATTCATATATGTATATATATATAACTACTTTACCCCTCATTAATAGCAATTAATATATCCGTAAGTAAATGTACATTAATTAATTATACTTTTAATTCTTAATTTCATGCGCATGATTCACAATTAACCTGTATTTTATTACGGTGTTATGTTTTGAAGAAATCAATATTTATTACTTAAAAGTTCGTATCTGAATTGGCAACTCCGTTATTTAGTGAATTATATGTTTAAAGAGTGGAATGTTATATTAAAACCTTTCTTATTTAAAAGGGAAAATGGAACTTTTTTTATCATTTAAGAAAACTCCATTGTTATATATCTAAATGTTGTGTACATTAGTTTAGAAAAGCGAATAGATTTCGGAATCAGATAAGCCAATAATTGCACGGATCAATTCCATCCATTAAAATTTCTGTTTTTCACACATCCATGGTCCTTCTATATTAGAGATAACAAAATGTTTTATTACAAATATCGAGAAAAATAGAAATGCAAATCATAATTCCAGGTTTTACTGTTTCATGCACGCAAATCGTATAAGAGCATTCCTATTTCTTAATAATATTTACTGTGTGTGCCTTTTTTATCTATTTAAAATATTAAATTATTGATTGTTACTCGGATGGCTTGAAAAAACACGAAGTATTTGCACAGACCTTATTTTGAGCCTAAGTCAACTGATATGACTGATTTGAATTTTATTATATTTAAATCCATTTCACACTATATCAGAATTTTAGGCATGATTGAACTAAACGAACAAAAACTCTCAGTATTACAGATTAAATGTAAGCTAAACCTTTTAATAGGATTTCCAAAATCATTCTTTAAGTCGGACTTAAATAGGCAGTTTGTTCAATAACCAAACACATTCATTAATATTACTGTTACAATTTTATTCAAACACAATTACAATTTTATTTTAATTTCTGGCTTTCTAAAAACAAAAAAAATGTATATTTTTAAGGAAAATAATGTTTATAAAAATAATGTAACATACGTGATATAACGAAGATAGTATTCTTTAACATGTTAACTTGAATTAAAAAAATTCTATTATTATAAATAAGCTAATTATGTTTTATAACACAGATTGAAAGCATAATAAATTAGATAATTTTTATTTTGCAGTATACAAGTGGAATGAAAACAATTATTTGACAACCACAAAAGGATATGTAATATTAGGAAACCAATAAAAGATACTTCGTTTTTTAACTGAAAAAAAATTACATATTTTACGGGGAAAAAGTAATAATAATAATAAAAATAAAAATAGGTTTTATTTATTAAACTATTCCCCCTAGCTTTGAAAAACTCTTTTCCAAAAATTAGCTTTTCTCCTCGAAAAGCTAATTTCTATTTTTATTAAACAGCTTATTTTTATGTTCAACAAAATGTCGACACCTTTATTCAAACCATACTTTTTTATTATTAAACTATGTTTGCTTTATGTACTGCTTGTCCAAAGATAAAATAAGTGTAAATCTGATTAAAAAATGGGTCTAAAGAATAAGGAAGATAGGGGAGAATCCTTTACTCCGTCTCACAAGTATAGTTTTTCCCTCGGTCTCTACCGAAACAAGTGATGAAACCTTAGCCCTTTATTTAATTTCGTCTATATTTCGATTCAACTCTAGCTCAGAGGTCGGCAACTTTATAGAGAGAGAGAGCTGTGATGTGCCAAACCAATCTACCAATATGATTCAGGGTGCCATGCAGTAGGAAATATTTGATGCAATTAGATTTCCGCTATAGTGCATGCAGAATAGAGGAATAGAAGTAAATAGAGGTCCAGAATAAATATTTATATTACAAAGATTAATTCTGATCCATTATAAAGCTATTTATTTTTAAAATGTTCAACAACATAAAATATAATATATAATTAAAATTGTAGATGTGTTAGGTATTGTATATCATTTAAGAATGTGTATTAAAATAGGAAATATAAACAACATAAAATATAAGTATTCCTACAACATAGTTAAATAAAATTAAAATTTTAATGCGAATCATGTCACAGCAAAGCTCTACTTAATATCGCAATATTAGGGATACAATTTGTGATTTTCAGTTTGATACAGGATTCTGAATGTTCAGTTTCTAAACAGCTTTGTGGACTCATAATATATTTCATATGAGAAAATAATTATTCACCTGCACATGTAAAACCAAAAGCGCAAAGCAAAGCACATACAATTTTCTTCAATTAAATCGCTTTGATAATGACATACAGTAATTTAAAATAGATGTCAATTTATTTATGGATTTATCTTCCATGTCTTCTCGTAATTTTGTAAATTTTGCTTTCAATAATTCAACAAAAATTTCTACGAAGCAGCAATTAGTAATGTTTCATTTTACAATAATTACATAAATTTTTGTAGCATTGTTTCAAATTTAATTGAAAATTAAGCGCTAAAAATGAGTCCCATTTAAGGTATCCGACTACCCTAAAACCATGCACTTTTTCAAAAACTGACAATTTTTTTATGATTTTTTTTACAGACAGTCTTATTAACTTTATAAAAACACCAAGCTTTTTATTTTCCATTCACTAGAACAAATACTACAAGTGTTTTAGAAAAAGTATATGCCATAACTGTATTACAACATATATATATGTAAAACTTTAAAATGCGTTTTTACTCGAAATATATGTTTTTTTTCCTCGAAAATGCTCAAACGGGGACAGATTGCTCAAAAAGTTTTGAAAATAATTAATTGAACTTTCTTGTGTATTGTCTATGTAATAATAGAAGTGTTTTAATCTTCTGATTTATCAATCACTGTTTTGTTAAAAAATCTACAGACCCTTAAGGGAATATAATCACTGTTTTATTAGCAATTTCTTATAATAACTAAGGTAAAGTGCTCTAGTTTTGTAAAAATCAAAATATATCTCTTTTCCAAAGTAACACATAACAATTGAAAAATTGAGAATTTGTTCATAAACTTTTTGTGCAGAGTGGGTATGTAATTTTATGTATTTTTTTACCAAATTTTCCCACACACATTTTAGTAATAATAATTTCGTTTTATCTTTTTAATTTTAGCATTTTTTTAAAAATTGTACTAAGTAAATTTAAAAGCCACAAAAAATTTTCCATATCTCCAATTTCTTAAAAAAAAATTGTCGCAGGTAGTCGGATACCTTAAGCAGATGATGTTTTTTTTACATAAATCATGCAAATTACTTTCAAGCAGAATCGTTCTATATCAAATAATTAAAGGTAAGAAATGTATTTTAAATAAGGCGTAGAAAAGGGAGACAGAGTGATTTAACTCATAACTTAGTAGAGTGGTGTAAAGAAGAGGTGGGCATACTTTTCCAGGGTATGGGCTACTTCTAACTTTTTCAAGGTTTTGCTGTTCACTCAGTGGTGGAAGTGTGGTGAGCTAAGCAAGAAGTCTACAATATTTATATTTATAATAATAAAAACGGAATATATTGCACTTACCTCTACATAGCTTCAATTACAAAAACTTACACTTTTAAGACCGCTTTTAAAGCAAAACGCAAGATACAAGCATAATAATAACAGCCACTAATATAATAATATCAGATGATGCCTTTGTTATCAAACACAATTCAAAATACATTAAAAAACGTTTTCATTTAAAGCTAGTCCTCGTAGTTTTAGTCAATACAAGACATAATCTGCATACAAGACAAAGTCTGTCAGTACAAGACGTAGTCTCTTAATCAATCTTGAATATTTCGGTACATAATTACTAAATGCTAATCTTCAGGCGGTCACCTCCTAATGTCTTGACGGTCCACCAGTCGATCGCGATTGACTTAATGCCCACCCCTGGTGTAGAGTAACACTGAGAGTTGCCACGCCTGTTCTAGCTGCTCTAGTGCCGTCTTTTAGGAATTCCTCCCCAGCAGAAAATTGTTTGAATCATTTTCCGTCCTTTCTTCATATGATTGTCTTTTCTGCAAATGTAGTACATTTTTTGTAGCTCATGTAACGTTAATACCGAATTTTAATTCATAAGGCAAACACGCAAGTATTACACTCTGTTTCATAGGTGTTTTTAAAGGTTATAATTTTATTTTAAATTACAAATGAACAGTTCAAAATTTAATCGATAATTGAAATAAACACACACAAGTTAATATTACAAAGGATCATTTGTTAGATTTTTATCTCGTAACTAGTGTAAACGATCCTGAGTATCACAGTACCTTATAAAAACGATAATCTTTTTTTTTTTTTGATTGACTACGTAACAAAAATTTAGAAAGATTCGCAAAGAAAATTTTTGACTGTACCTCAGGATATAAAAACAGAAATTTATAATTTTAAACCATGATTTCTCCTTCTTAGGGAAAAAAAGAACAACTGTATGCAAAAAGAACAAAAACACTCGTGTTATGTATCACTACCAGATCCTTGATATAAATTCAAACTTAATTGCCATATTTCCCGGCCCATAAAACGCAGTTTTTTACTTTAAAATGTACCGTAAAATTAGTCTTAAGGGCCAAGTGTATAACTTTATCCACTTAGACACAATTTGATCCACAGGGGAAGATATTATTAAGTATTTTTTTTCGCATAAAGCACAGAAAATGGTTAGCTTTATTGAAAATATTGATACCCTGTTTCTCGAGAAAGCAATATAATTTCAATATTGCCTTTTAACAGTATTTTCTAAGAAAATCCCAAATAAATTGTATGTGTATACAATTAAGAGTATACATGTCACTGTTAAAACTTGAAAGCGGTTAATGTGCAGATTAACTGATTTACTCCGTTAAAGTACGGAATTAAAAAATTTTCCTCATTATAACTAGGTAATTTTCCCTTTAGCGGTGTCCATATCGGTCAAGTTCATAAGTTTGTTTCTCATTTTCTTTCTGTTAGGTATTTTGATTGAACGTTCAGTCATCCCAGAATAATTAATCATAAACATTTAGAAAAAGAGTTTATCGTTTGTTTCTCAAATTAATTTTCTTGAATGTAATAATACGTTAAATCATCTGATTCCTCGTACAATAGTTTTTCAATTGATTGAAGATTAATTCTATCAACTAATTTGTTGTTTTCTTAAATGTATTAACGGGACTCTTTAAGTATCGATAATTAAATAAATAACATTATGTCAATTTTCCTTTAATTGTAATAATATTTTAAACCATTTGATTCTTTGTATTGTAGTTTTTCAATTGAATGATGATTGATTCTATCAACTATTGTGTTTATTGTTCGATTGTATTAACCTGATTCATTAGATGTAAAACTAAAATAAAAATTAACAACATTTAATTTAAGCGTACAGAAAAATTGTTGTTGTTTCATTCAAGATCTTATTTTCATTTTAACGAGTGCCTAGTGAGTAATGTGTCAATTAATGAGTATTTAGTATGCAAAGGGTAGATTGCCAAGATAATTCGCAGATTCTCTACATAATTTGAGAAATGGAGCAATATTTCTCACTTTAACGGATTATACTAGTTTATCTACAGATTACTAGATATATATATATGCAAATTACTAGTATATATATATATATGCAAATTACTAATGTATATATATATATAGTATCATAAAATGAAAAAAAAATACACAGTATAATAAAATTGATAGTACTAAATTATACCACTAACAAAACTAGAAGATTTAAACCAGATTTCAAGAAACTCAATATAAAAAATGATAGAAAAGTATATTGTACTAGAATTAACTAAGCGTATGTATAGAGCATGAAACAGAGTTAGAACTTTAAAATGTAAGAAACTAGAAGAGTCAATGGACTATATATATATATATATATATATATATATATATATGCAGATTACTAGTGTATATATATGTATATGCAGATTACTATATATCATTGAGAGCAATATAGTTTAGTTTTATTTCACTGTTTCAGACTGTGAAACACGATACTGAAAGTAGCTTCGGAAATAACTTTCGTAGCTGTTATTTTGTGACGGATCTATACGCGGCCTCCGACTAATAATCCTCTTGGGTATTTTTTGGGGCCAGTAAAATTCACCAATCTTCGCCTAAGAAGAAAACGTGATATGCAAATTCTTGTTCGCGAGTTTAGAAAGTTAATGAGTTAGAAGTGAAGAGAATAGTTAACAGAAAGTTAGATAGGTTAGGAGTTTAGTTAACTAGAGGTGATACAAGAAAGATTCAAGGTGAAGATTACCATAAATGGTTAGAAAGTCCTTGTAAAAAATTATAGTTAGGAAGAGATATAGATCATTTGAATTGTGTGTGATTAGAAGACTGCTTAGAGAGAGAATAATAACATCGCACTGTTTAGCTACACGAGGCTTTTGGCGAAGGACCTCGTCATTTTGAACCATGGTCAAGTGACGAGAACGACACATGAGCTAGTATCCCCCTCTCCTAACTACCACACCACACCAATGGGAGGACATTTGAGCTCTCGACAGATTTAATGTGCATCGTTCCCCTACATGACGGGTCTTCAGTGGTATTGGGCTCGAACTCATGACACGCCAGCCACGAGTCCGATACCTTGACCACTTGGCTACCGCGGCCACTAGAAGACTGCCTGAGTACAGGTACTGTCACCTTCATATTACGTTGATATTTAAAGTATTAAAGTCGCTAAGGGACATTAAGTATATATCTACCGTGTAAAGTAATATTAAGGAAGAACCATTATTATAAAGTGGTTATTAAATGTATTCTCCTCAAACGCGCGCGACTCTCGTCCCTTCCCTCTGTTATCTGCCTGGATCATCCTATTTACAGTGTTAAATTGATTTGTGTTTGAATCGATTAAAGTGCTAAATAAAATAATTGGAAATGATCATGTCGAATCATCCTTCACTTCCTTCCACACCTTTAGCTGGGTCACAGGGTAGAAGGGAAGTAGGTTCGTTTCAATTTAAGGGCAGTATAGGATTGCTTTCCGATACATGTTTTTAATAAAAATAATAAAACTAAAGAATATGGCTCAGGAAGGGGACCATTACATACTAATATAATCAAAATAAATAACACTACTTCTCATTCGAATTTATGTGGATTGTACTATGAATAAACGTGATACACCGGGTGTTAGAAAAGTATGACGACACTTTGAAATACTGCAAAAAAAAATAACAAATAAAGATATTCACCAAGAGATTTTTTATTTTATTTTATAAGGAAACCATTACAGTTTTTTTTTTTGAGACTCTTTATTGTACGATTTCAATGTGCGCATCATTACCTGCGCACAACATATCGAGTCTGATAATTCTAGCTACGCTATATGAAGCATCGCAAGGTCAACCATCTGAAATGACCACAGTAATTCGACTTTTCATTTCACCAATGTCACTAAATGAAGATTGATAAACAGTGTTTTTCACGCATCCCTATTACAAGAAATCCAAAGGTGTTATGTCTAGAAGAGCCCCGCTATTTTATTTCCTCTTCCCATTAGGGATTGCAATGTCGGACTAAAAGTTCAATACCATTATTCGGTATTTTTCGGGTCTTAATACCGGGATACCGGTTTTAATACCAGTTATAGAAATTTTAGAAAAAGAAAGAAAATGCAGATGTTTCTCTTTGTTTTATTAGAGTGTGTAAATATCACAAAAAATAATGTGTAATAAATTATAACAGTATATAAAGAATCACAAAAAAAGTAAAGGAACATCTTCTTTATTTAAATCAAACACAAAAAAAGAGTAAATATCAATATTCACAGTGGTCCGCGGCTTTCATCATATAAATAATGAAACCAAACCGAAGCGTTATCAACTGATTTTTTTATGTTCTTTAAAGTTATTCTTATTCATTATAATGGGTTATTATTTATGAGTATATATATAATAAATCTGAAAATATTTTGAACCCTGAAGTATGATAAGAAAATACAATGTGAATAACAAACTCACCAATTTGAAAAATATCGAAATATTACGTGCACTTTCTTCACAGAAAGTATTCGACTTAGATTTCGCTTTGGTGCACGACTGCTCTTTCGTTATTTTTGACCATTCATATGAAAAGAGAACCAAAAGACTAGTGGTCTATGTCTATTAGGGATTGCAATATCGGATCAAAAGTTCAATACCAATATTCGGTATTTTTTAGGTTTTAATACCGGTGGAAGAAATTTTAGAAAAAGAAAGAAAACACAGGTGTTTCTTTATTTTATTTGCTAGTTTTTTAAAAGAGTAAAAATATCACAAAAAATGATGCGTAACTTATAAATTACAACAGTGTATAAAAAATCACAAAAAAGTAAATTAACATCTTTTTTAATTAAATCACAAAAAAGAATAAATATCTCTATTAAGTCCGTGTGTGTGGTTTTCATCATATAATTAATGAAACCAAACCGAAGTATTTTTTATGTTCTCTCTTTAAAGTTATTCTTCTTCATTATTTTAGTTATTATTTATGAGTATATATATAAAAAATTTGAAAAATATTTTGAACCCTAAAGTATGTTATGCAAATACAATGTGAATAACAAACGCACCATTTTTAGGTATCCGACTAGTTGCGACAACTTCTTTTTTTAAAAAAAGGAGATATGGGGATTTTTTTGTTATTTTTAGATTTGTTTAGTGCATTTTAAGAAAAATGTGCTAAAATTAAGAAGAGAAAAAGAAATTATTATTACTAAAATAAGAAATAATAGTTAAAAATTGACAAAAAATAGCATAAACGCGGCCCATTCTGCACCAAAGGTTTATGAACAAATTTTCCATTTTTTCAATCTAATGTGTTGCTATATTAATCAATTTTGGAATGACCTTCAGGATAAGAGATATTTTCTTTTCTACAAAAACTAGAGCACTTTATCTCGGTTACTATATGAAAATGCTTAAAAAGACAGTGATTATATTCACATAAGGGACTGTAAATTTTGTAATAAAACAGTGATTGATAAATCTGAAGGTTAAAACAATTCTACTATTATACAGAACTTACAGAAAAAATTTCAGTTAATTATGCTCAAAACTTTTTTAGCAATCGCTGACCCCGTTTGATTATTTTCAAAAAACACATTTCGAGTAAAACGCGTTTTAAAGTATGACATCTTGCTCAATGTAATGGCATCTTCTCTTACTAAAACACTTATAGTTTTTATTCTAGTGAACAGAAAATAATAAATTTGGTATTTTTAGAAAGCTAAAAAGATGGCCTATAAAACAAAATCATAAAAAATTGTCAATTTTTAGAAAATTCACAATTTTAGGGTAGTAGGATACCATTACAATTCTAACTAAGAACAAGTTTAAAAATTACTAGTGATTCACATAGGCTTGTCATATACCGAATTTAATATTTATCTTGATAATTTGTACAGTTTATGATTAAAATCGTGTATTGTAGCTTTAACGTCAAAGAGCATTATTATTGCACTCAATACAATTTTATTGTGTGAAAGGGGCGCGATGAAAATTATGATTGAAAATTGGGTCGCAAGCATTGAAAGTTGGAGAAGCACTGTCTTAGTAGCATCATTAGAGACATAATTGATTCAGCTTCAACTGATTAAAATTTAAGGCGATATGGTACCATCTGCACAATTTTTTTTATTTTTAATATTTGATATTTGGTTTTAATTGTATTTCATAAAGTTTAATATTTAATAATAATTCCATACAAAAAATTTTTAATTTGTTGCAAAATGTTTGTAAAATTTTAATTTTTTTAGCTTTTTAAAGCATTTTTTAAATCCCTAAGGCTTTTTTAAATATGTGTCTTTTTATTCAAAATTTTTTTCCTAAGTACCTTATACTATACTACATGAAACTGTGCATGGGTTTTTTTCTGCTGCTGCTCTTTAGTTTTTTATTAATTTTTTTGTAGTTAAACTCCCAAAAATTCTCAAAAAAACATTAATTTTGATTTTGAAATTTTTTAGAAAAAGTACTAAACATGTTACAGCTAATTCCATGCACAGTTTTACAAAACATACATTTCAGAACATGTATAAAAAATTTCAAACCCATACTTCAATTATCAAAAAAGCCTTAGGGTTTTGAATAACAGTATATGTACAAAAATTCAACATGGAGAAATATGAGTTTGAAGTTTTCATTCCATGAATAGCATAATATAATATTCATCGAATAGTCTGAAACTTTTATGAACTGTTACTTAGCTTATTTAAAACTACTTACCATAAAAAATTGCACAAATGTATAACAATTAAACAGTATACTGCCATAATGAATATATAGAAGAAAATGAATGAAAGATCAATATTTCATCAAACTTTATCTTAATAATTATTAAAAAAAATAAATGCACACACTTCAGAGCTAATTCCATGCTCAGAGCTAATGCACAACATGTACAAGAGATGTGTATGCCTTTATTTTTTATTTCCATGATTTTAAAAGACTTCGCATGTTAAATATTGTACACGAATAAAAGCAAAATCAAATAACAATTTATAGGTAAAATACATTAAAATCTAAGAATTGTATATGTGCATTTGTTTAAATAAATATCTTAAAATATTTTAATAATAAAAGTGTTGAATCTCGCACACATGGGATATATATATATCACCAAAAACAAATATATAAAAATGGGAGAGTTTTTTTTATTTTTGCGAATTAGATTTTTAATTATCTGAGTTATCAAAATGAGATTTAGTATTTGTGCTTTGGGAGTATCCGTTTTGAAGTTTTAATTTCATTCATAATAATATCATAAAAAGCACGCACACCTTTTAAATCTTGACCAAATCCATTTGATCTTCCAGTAAATAATTCACAAACTAGAATTTTTGCATGAATTGCACAATTCTTTCTTAAAATGATTTATTACTGCATATACAATGTCAATCTCATTGATGCGCATTAGAAAAATAATTAATTCATTTTTTATCAGGCTCTTTTCTAGCAGATAATCTGAAATGTAGGCGTGGATGTTGCTGTTTAGCATCAAACATTGCCCCATTACTTAATGAAAAATGCAGGTAAAGCTTTGAAATTTTGCAGGCTTATTTATAAAGGTTCGGGGTATCAAATAAGCCAATAAAATTTTTTTCGACAGTTTAATGATTTTTAGGGTACCATATGGCCTTAAACGCTTGTGACCATTAATATTAAATAGGATTTTTTTCGAAATTTTTAATTGTATATTTTTCTCCTATGTCGTTAACAATTTTTGCCTTAATCCTAAAAGAGATTAATTTCATTAAAAAAATTAAAACTTTTAATTTGGGTAAAGAATTTTTGTCTCTGTGTATATGATAAAGTTGAAAATAAAAAATCAAGATAGTAACAGCATCTGCAAAATAAAGATAGTGTGATATATTTATTTATTATAAACTAAGTAAATTCTTTGTATTCGAATTTCTAATGATTTCTTTCTTTAGAATAATTATTTATTCCTTCGAAATATTTCTTTCTACAGGTTTCGTTAATATCTACATTTGAAAATTATTTATCCAAATATTTGGGAGATTTCATAGGAGATCAAAGGTAGATTTTTTAAAATTTATGTTTGCCTCACAAAACTATACTAATTTTGCAAGGAGTAAGGATGAAAATATATTTAAACACTTTTTATTACTTTAAACCGTTTTCAGTTTTATTAATAATTACATGGCCTACATTTTTAATTTTTAATGCAAATATAAACGTTTAAGAATCTAAAAATGTTTGAGTCGATGCTGAATCGGAAATGGAAGAAATTAAAAACGGTATTCCACTTATTTTATATAATATTTATTCATAATATTTAAAAGCAACTTTTTAGATTTTTTGAAATTTTGATGTATTTCCGTTAATGAAAAACCTAATTACTACGTTTAGGATGACAATTTTGCCCAAAGCAGAATATTTCGCTTTGAGCAGCTTTTGGCAAATTGCTGTTCTTCTAGATTCTGCTTTTACATAGAATTAAAAATTATTTCTGCTGAAAAGAGTTATTGTTTACCTTTAAAATTTATAAATATCTTTTGGGACAAAAAACTCGTATTTAAATGTACAGTTAAATATTTGACTGGCTTACTGACAGAATTCAAAGTTAAATATGTATCTGAGTAAATATGATCCGCGTTTTAAAGTATGACATCTTGCTTAAAGTAATGGCATCTGCTTTTACTAAAACACTTGTAGTTTTTGTTCTAGTAAACGGAAAATGATAAACTTGGTATTTTTTTAAAGCTAATGAGATGGCCCATAAAATAAAATCATAAGAAAAATTTGTCAAGTTTTGGCGAAATTCACAGTTTTAGGGTAGTCGGATACCTTAAGAAATATTGTAATATTATGATCTTTCTTCACAACTACAACCTTATTTTCACAGATACCAATATCAGACTACGAATCCTGTGCGTGTGCAGTTTCGCTCTGAGCTGAAAAAGGATAGTTGTTGTCCACATCCCTGGATGATTCACATATTTTATCACTTCTCTTGATTGTATAATGCAACTTTGCATTCACAGTCTAAACAATTTCGCCCGTTAAGGAGACATAAAAACAAAAATGTATACTAATTTGCTATGTTGGCTATTCCTGAACATATAGTGGAGACAATTTTAAAAATTTTTAGTAAATATCGAAAAAGCGGTATTTAAACTTGAGAATACCGGTATTACAAAATTGTACAAACGGCTCAAAATACTGATATTCGGTATCCCGGTATTGCAATCCTTACTTCCCATCCATGGTCCAGGGATCTTTTATATATCACTTCCTAACTCTAATGTGATGCCACCCCATTCACGCTGTACATGTGTTGTAGATTTATACTCGATAAACCATGCTACAATTTGCGCTTGTTCTTGCGGTGAAACCATTTTGAAACGAGAATATTAAAAAATGGGAATGTTGTGCCATGTAGTTTGCATTTCATTTTACAGAAACTTAAATCTTTTCTTTATGGAACTTAAAAAACCTTTTGTGAAAATCTTTTGTTTATTTTTAATTATTTTTTGAGTTGTGGTCATACACCTCGCACACTCAAAATTCGCTAATTTTTAAATGTATATATATAAAAGTTACGTTTCATTCTATAAAGTGTCCTTATTTAGATATATAATTTGATTATTTTCTATATGAACCAAATATTTTTCGTAAATTTGAAGCTGACAAATCAAGAGTGTCCCTTATGTGCCAATATGTCTTAATTTATTAACATTATTAAAATGATTAAGAAACTCCATCAGATTGGTATGTAAAAAAATAATTAAAAAATTGATTAATTTTTTGAAAGTGAATTTTAAAATTCTCGCCTTCTTTTTTCAATTTTTTAATAACTTCATTTCATGAGTTAGTGTATTTCTTAAGTAAGGAAAAGTTAAAATAACTCTGAAAGAACTTAATATGGAAGAACACACACACACAAAAACACGAAAGATTAATTTGAAAACATTATTTTCGCTATATTAAAAATATATATTCACATATTTTCCATGCAATTATTTTGAATGTATTCAAAATTTCTCATGAATTAAACTGATTTTATGAATTCGAAATGGCGTGGAAGAAAAACCCATTAACTTCTTATTGGGATTAAAAATTAGTTTAAAAAAGCAAGAAATATTCTTTATACTAAATTTCATTTGCTATTACTTAAATCAAAGAATAAATGGTTACAAGTTACAAGAAGATGGCTTGATGTATATTTAACATTAAATAATTATTGAAACAAAATACAAAAATTAAACTTATTATGATTAAGTTATGTTCAAGAACCATTTAAAGAATGGAATTCTAAAACTAAATAGGAATAAGTGGAATGTACAGAAGCAATAAATATTAACTTAATTCTATTTCATCATCAAGCTACTTTAGATAACTCAATGATTATGTACAAAGAAATTCATTTTTTGTAATTTCATTTCTGAACATATTTAAGAAGCTTCCCATATTTGCAGGAATATTATTAATTTATATATTCCGACGCTTGAATAAAAGCACTGCTCTTAAAAGCATTCATAAATTTTCTTTCTCTTTTTCTTCATTTTGAAAATCTGATTATCGTTCTTGAAAGGTGTTTGAAGAAATAAAATTCAACGTTTGAAATGGAACAAGTAGTTTAATAAAAATTAGTTACTTTATTAAGATAGTTTATTTGTTTATGTCAGGAATAAGATACAAATTATGAGCACTTTCTGAGATATTGAAATGTTCCATTATATATATGTGTGTGTTTGTTTTAAATTTGACTTCCCTGAACTTTTAAAAACAGTAACCACGCTAGTATTTTCATATAATACTCTCCTACTTCTGTGTATAAATCAATCTATTTTTCTTTTTGTAAAATAGTATTCTTTTTCATTGTGATTGCTTTTGTTTTGTTACTGAATAAATGAGTGCTGTATTTATTCGAATCTAAGCAGCACTTTTCCCCCAATGTTAATGTTATTGAAAATCGGGTGTGGCTTAGAATCGAAGGAGGAAAAATTCGTTTGATGAGGGAAATTGAACATGATACTGACTGTTAAAGAAATTAGAGTTTCTTATATGTATTTAAAAGTTTTTAATACTAGTAAAATAAATTTATGATTCATTTCTAAATAGTTCTAACTTTAATTTTTTCTTTAATTTCATAAACATACAATATCGATAAACTTTTTTACGGTATTTTTTTCTTAAAATAGTACTGAAAATTTGGGGAAAGGCTTAGAATTGATGGTGGTTCAGATTCAAATAAATACGTTAATGTATTTAATGAATGCTTTTGATTTTTAGGATTACGTACGGTATATAAATCAAAATATCATAAACCAAAAACACAAGCATTTACATTACAATTGGAGTATTTTTTGATAAAAAAAAGTGTTTTTTTTTTAATGTGGATTATTGTTTTTTAACACTCGACAAAAACAGCGACGGACCTCGTAATTTTAAATCTCGTTCAAGTAACGAAGACGACACCTGAGCAAAAACACCCCTTCTCCAAACTACCACAACACGCCCACGGAAGGACTTACAGCCTCGACAGATTTAACATGCCTCAGCCCCTCAACATGGCGGGTTTGTCGGTGGTTTTTATGTGAAATAAAGAAGTATTTTTATCGAGGTCTACTTATATGTTTTATTTTTTTCATTGGAAAGAAAAATTATTAATAAGTTTTGTTATGAGATAAAAATAGAATCCTTAAATTATTTATAAATTCTAAACTCAGTTATTTATGTTTTGGAATATAACTAACAAAGCCCAGTGGCTGAGTGGTAGTGTATAGCGCTTCCACGCCACAGGTCCGGGATTCAAATCCCGGGCTAAGCAAGGTCGACTCAGCCTTTCATCCCTTCAGTGAGTCGATAAAATGAGTACTAAGCTTGTGTGCTGGGGAACTAAACTAACTATTGGGGGTTTTGCGTCAGACTGACCACCTGATCGGAACATCTGCGCATGCACCTAAGCGCAAAAGGTCACGAAAACTGAGTTGGTACTTTAGGCCTTGGCCTTCAGGGGCTATTGTGCCTCTGAATTTGGTTTGATATAATTAACAGATTGGTTGCTTATTAGCGTCGAATTTCAAAGCAACACAAGGGCTGTTGGAGATTAATCTTGTAATTTTGAATCAAGGTCAAGTGACGAGAACGACACGTGTTTTGGCCCCCTCCCCTCCCTATTTCCAAACTTTCACACCATGCCAATGTTTGTATTTGAACCACGAAAAAATTAAGTGTACATCAACACCCCTTCATGGTATATCTTAAGTGGTACCAAGTCTTGAACTCACGACTCGGGGGAAGTAATGCCACCCACGAGCTTACGATCATTACCATTCGTCTACCGTGGCCACATACTTATGAGAAATTGCGATTGAAAGCAAATCATTGAGTAATGCATGTCAACTCTATAAGCTTTGATTAGTAAAATATAACTCTAAAGCTTTGATTAGTAAAATATTTATAATTTATCTAGAACAAATATTTTAATTGCATTAGAAGCAGAAATATTTGTGGATTTTTTGCCCATTAAAAATAAAAATAAAACTATTTTTGACCGATGTTTATGAAGTGGTCCCCTTAATTCAGACATAAAAAAATTCATGTTTCTTTTATCAACCCGTTAGTGCAAACTTATTTTGAAAAAAAAAACTCATTTTTTTTTGTTGAAGAAAAAACATTTTAGAGCTTTCTTTTGGCCAATTTTTTTTTTTTAAAAGGAATACAAAATCAATTAAAGTTCTTATTTTAACTTTGGATTTTTCTATCCACTTAGCAGATAAGAGCCGAATATTGCTATCTTGTGCGCATATCGATTTTTATTATGTTTCTTTTCGAATAGCTGTTTAAAAAAAACTTATTTTTAGTAGTAAAAATATTTATTTATTCTTTTTCAATAGAAATAATAATATAGTTAGTGTTAGTTTTAAGAGGACATAGTACGATTCAATTGACAAAAATCGGTCAAAATAATCAAAACTAGTTTTTTTAGCCTAAATTATTCTTTATATACTTTTCTATAACCTCACAAAATTTAAAAGCTCTAAACTTAAGAAACACAGAATTATGATATCTTTTACGCTCATTTTTATTCGCATCCTTTGGCAAATCAAAACTTTAAACTTACTTATCTCAGAGAAAGATAAAATAACTAGTTTGTCTTCATTTAAAATGCTAAGGATTTTTTTCTATTGTGCCTAATGCTTTAAATTTTTTTTATCTATTGCTAATAGTACATGTAACAAAAGTTGGTACGCATTTTTGAATCAAAGCAATACTTATTTTTTAAAAAAATATTTGAACTCAGAATTTGCACATTTTTAAAGGAATTTTCAATACTTGTTCATAAAAAGACGTATTGTACGAATACCGATCATGTAATCGCAAAACCCATACTAACCTTTGTTATACATAGTTTGACGTACTTGTAAATCAAACTTCATGCACGTACATAATTTTCGTAGGAGGAGTAGCATTTTAAATCACGTCACAAATTTTAAGTTTTTTTCCTTAAAAAATTAAATGGATAGCTTTTTATGAAATTTTGAACACAAAATCTGTTTTACATAGAATATACACGCATAGGAGGCAACCAAAAGTTTTTTGAAAATCCTTAAATTTTTGCGTAAATCGTACCCTGTCCCCTTAAATAAATGTCTGAACAAACAAACAAACAAAAAAAAACGCAACACTCTCTACAACCTAAACTGAACAGTTCATAATTCTATTGCTTTTTCAGAAATTTGATTATTTTATTCACAAAATAAGTTCCTTTTCAAAATGAAAAGCATCTAAATGCAAAATCTTTATTTAAAAGATCATGTCGGATTTGGCGACAATTTCCTTTCTTATATGTGACTTTGAAGTCCGTTTGGCGAAAAGTTTTCTGACAACCCTACTCCCGTGAGCTCTTTAAATACTCTTGGTCCTCCCAAAACCAGATATTTCGTTTATCCTGTTCAATTCTTTAACCTGTTGGTGATCGCCGAGAGCAAGTGATCAGAGAAGGGACGAATCAGCGAAGAGCCGCATCAGCGAACAGACGATTCTGCGAAGAGACAAATCGACGAAGAGGTAAGTTTCTTCAAATTTTCCGTATCTTTTTCAAAATTAAAAATTACAATATTTTTAATGTTTTATGAATAAAGTTAATTTAAAATTTACTATAATTTATTTTATAAATTTAATTTTAAATTTAAAAATTTTTATTTATAGAATCAAATAAACTTTTTGTAGCTGAGTTAGCATATATTTTAAGTTATCTTTTTAATCAAGAATTAGGATTACATTTTTATAAAAATTACTTATTTAAATAAAATAAATTGAACCATAACTTTACCAATTAAACATTCTTTGAATTTTGTCAGAAGGAGAAATATATTAAAATCAAATAAAATTTCTGTAACAATTAAAAAAATTAATAAAAAATAAATGTTTTAATAAAAAAAATTTAATTTAAAGTTTAAATTTTTAAATCAATTTAAACTTTTTAGTTTGTTAATTGTTCATTTTAATAACTATTTTATAGTCCAATACATAGCACAATCAAAAACTTATTTAGCCCTGGAAAGCTAAAAAAACTAAAGTTTTGCGCAATTAAATTTAAATCTTGTTAAATGTAATAAAGATTGCTAAAATTATTTAATGGAATCCTTTAAATTATTAAGTACCGTGAAAAAGTTTCTTTTAAAGATGTTTTTTAAGCATTTTCTGAAAAAAAAGAATTTATAGAAAGAAAAATGAATCAATTAAATTACAATTAAAAACCATTCTAAAGAAGTGTAAGAGTTTTTAAAAAATGTTTCTGTCCACAAAAGGGCTTATATTTTATATGAACTTTTATTTCAATAATTGCTTAAAATTTTTTTTTACTGAAAGATTATCGATATTATGAGTTTTCTATTAAAATTTATTGGTGCCTAAGAATTTTTAAAACAATTTCGTAAGAGTTTTCCAGAACATATTTTTTGGTCTGATTTTTACGAATATGACTGTTTTTCTCGGAATAATTTGTTATAAAAATATTTAAGTTTTATAAATCATTTTTCTCTAAGAGTTTATACATGTATATCCATTTTGTTATCAGTTTATCTTTTTAAATATGTCATTTCCATATTTATAAGTGCCTGTTTGCACAGCAAACAATTTCTTTTTTTTGGTTGAATTCTTCGATTTAATTTGTGACTTTCAATTTTGTTCAATTCAATGCCTACAACAATAAAACATTATTTTTTTTTCAAAATGATGTTTGTATGTTACGAGTAATATTTATATATCATTATATATGTGTGTGTGCTCCTGTAACAGTAAATGTCTTTAACAGATAATTTTAAATTAACGTAAAATAAAATAAACGCATCGAAAATTAAAACCATCGTTATAAAAAAATTCTTCGTAGTTAAGTAGACTTCTTAGGGGGAAAAAAAGAAATTCTCGAATTTTTTCCTTGAAAATCTATTTTTTTTTTATATAATAAACACATTTTATACTGAAAAATTAAAATCTATATCATTTTAATTCAAACAAACCTTTCTACAATCTATATATATATAAGGCTACAATCTATAAAAAGAAAATTTGCTTCAATGTGCAGTTTTCAAGTTAAGATTAATATCCCTTTTTTTATCAATATATTCGTTTCTAACAATAAATGTCGTTTATAGATATATTTTATAATTTCCGCAATGTGGTAAATTAAAACCAGCGTAAAATTAGCATAGTTAAAAAGTCTTCTCCGAGGAAAATCAAGTTTCTCGAATTTTCTTTGAAAATAATCTTTTATACCTATATATATATAAGCACCCTTTTTTCTGAAAAATTAAATATCTAAATTTCTTTAATTCAAACAAACCTTTCTTCAATCTGAGGCTACAATCTACAAAACGAAAAATTGCTTCAATAAGTAGTTTTCAGCTTAATATTAACACCCTTCTTTTTATTAATATATTTGTTTCTAATAATAAATGTCGTTTATAGATATTTTTTTTAAATTTCCGCAATGTAAATTAAAATCAGGGTAGAATTAGCGTAGTTAAGATTGCTTCTCCGAGGAAAATCAAGTTTCTCGAATTTTCTTTGAAAAGGATATTTTATATCTATATATACATATATAAACATCCTTCATTCTGAAAAATAAATATCTAAATTACTTCAGTTCAAACAAACCTTTCTTCAATCTGAGACTACTATCTATAAAACGAAAAACTGCTTCAATATGTAGTTTTCAGGTTAAGAGTATAATATCCTCTTATATATCAATATATTCTTTTTTAGACGTTTTTAAAATTAACACAATGTAAATTAGAATTAGCGTAAAGTTAACTTTGTTGATTGGGCTTTTTAGAAGCGGGCAAATTTATGGAATTTTCTTTTAAAAGAAAATGTCCGCAGTTTAAGACACTTTTAAGGTCCTTTGTCTTTACAGCAGCATAATTGAAAGTGAAAAATAATTTCAATACAACATTCTCATATTTCAGAGTTTACTCAAGCAAAAGGGCAACAGAAAACAATTTAGGTTGCAATTTGTACATTTTTTTAGATTTATTGTCGGTAATTTTCGTTATCATTATCACAACCGAATATTTTTCCGTGTGTACTATAACTCGACTGCAATCACTACGTAGATTTTACTAATTAAGGTTTTTAACCGAATTAGTTTTGATCCAGCTTAATTAGTGAAACAGGAACTCATTATTATATTTTTAAAAGTCCAGTAATTGTTCTTGGGCGATACCAGCAAAAGGGATTGCGGGGACAGCCGCACCCGGGAGACGATCATCGGAAGATCTAAGAACATTGTTCCGGATTTGAACTTATCTCCAGCGAAAGGCGGGAAAGATTAGAATCATTAATAATGAATTTAATTTTTTTAATTATTTTGAAATAAAATGCCTTTTGTCCAAAAGCTATGTGCTCCCTCTCGCTACAGTGGCAAAATTACGTGGTCCGTCACCAATAGCCTTTATGTTGCTCCTATGTGTGATATTAATAAAACAACATTAATTTAATAAATTTATTACTAAATTTCAAGGAAAAATTATTTCTTTTCCTAAATGTCTTTCATCTTGTTCCATTAAAAAAGCAAAACTTTTAAACAATTAATACTATCCATATTAGTAGTCGAAGTGTACTGATTTATCAAGCTTAAATAAGATTTCTAGATGTTAACAGCTTGTTATATATTGAGCTTAAGGTATCCGACTACCCTAAAATTGTGAATTTTGCCAAAAGTTGACAATTTTTTATGATTTTATTTTATAAGCCATTTTATTAGCTTTATAAAAATGCCAAGTTTTCAACTTCACCTTTTTGACCTGATACATTAATCTTATAACTACAACAACACGCAAATACAGCGTTTCTCAAACTGTAGGGCGTGCCCCCCTAGAGGGGCTTATAACTCTACGAGGCGGGCTCGTGTATATTGAAAAATCGAGAACAAAAGATTATTCTAAGAAGTTATTAGTTCATTTTATTGATAGCAGTGCACAGAGAAGATAGGACTTCGGAAAGACGTATATATACGTCCGGGGCAATTAACGCTTTGGCTGAGGGAGATGTTTATATAGGACAGCGGCACTTAAGAGTTTAAAGTCGTATTGTAGCTTTAGCGTCAAAGTATAGTATTATTGAATTGAATACATTGTAATTGTGTATGGAGGGAGGGTGCGATGAATGTTATGATTGAATATTGGATCGCAGTTTGAGAAACACTGTGCTGATATAAATAGATTTCTCGTAAATTAATCACTTTACATGACAAAAACCTGAATTGCTAGTATACAAAAAAAATGTCAAATAATTCATTTTGTTTTTTAAAATTATGTCTGACATAATTTTTACAGATAAAAAACAAAATACTCCTTTATTAAAGCTAAATTATCCATACTTCTACAAATATTCCGGGATTAAAACCTCAGAAAGAATTTTATCACCACATCTGTTACATTTCGCCCTATATTCCTACAGACACAAATATCAATTGAAAAGCATTAAAAGATCACAAGAATAATGTCCCCTGTTTGTCAATTATGACAAAAATAGCCCCAGAACACGAAGCGTTATAACAAAGATGTTTCTCGCACAATTAAATCTAGAGCAAATTTAACCTAATATTTGATAATTTGAAGAGACTTGAGGAAAATTCTTCCTAGATGTTTTTATTCCAAAACTTCAGAAACGTGTATGAGCGTCGAATTAATCTAGTTTTATTCATTTTGGACTGTAACACTTGATCAGAGTTCATCAATTAAAATACCTGCTGTTCTTACATAAATATCTTGAAGCAAAATATATGAAACAGTGTTTCCAGAGAGATAGAGATGAAGTGAATTCATTTAATTAAAAATGAGAACAATCGGGATAAATATTTACAGGTCAAGATTATTGAAGGTTAGCCTTTATTCTCTTTCAATATTTATTTTACTATAGCATAGAAGTGTTTAATTCAGTATCAGTTTATTTATGTTTTCCTCCTTCCTTCCTTCCGTCAGCCTAGGGTGGGCCTTAGTCTTCCAAGAACTCCATATTAGGCTGTCTTGTTCTTGGCTTGACTTTTCCAGTATCTGACATTAACAGTTTTCAGATCTTTTTCTAGACAATCATTCCACCTGTGAGTCTTGGTCTTCTTTTTCGAATACCTTATGGTCTGGCTAAAAAGATCTTTTTTGCGACTCAATTATCGTCTTGTCTTATCAGGTGTCCTGCACATTTTAACCTATGTATTGCAATAAGTTTAACAATACCTGATTCTTCAAAAAGTTTACAAATAAAGTTTATAAAAAGTTTATAAGAACTCTTTTTTCAAATATAGCAAGAGTCTTCTTGTCTCTCTCGGCCACTGCCCACGTTTTTGCAGCATATGAGCCTTATAAATGATTTGTAAAAGAGTAATTTTATGTTTTTGTAAATATTAAATATATATATACGTAATAAGAGAGGCGGCCGCTGGTCGGGATTTCTTAATATGATCATTACTATTTTATATGATTGATGTTGCACATTATCGAATGGATGAAGCAGTCTTGTGATTTATTAATCTGATCTATTGAACATTCAACATATTGTGTTCCAACATAACAAGAAGCAGACACAAAACACGAACCCAGCTGCAGTCGATTACATGACGAAAGACAACGACAAAAAGAGAGCGGTCTCGAGAAATCTCGAGTATTTATAGTAGGCCAGAAATCACATGATCTGGATGGGTGGATAGATGTAAATTCAAAAGGTGGCCGTTAGGCGGCTAGCTAGGTTATTAATTAAACATGGGTCCTGAAAGGATGGACCATAGGTAATTAAAAGCTATAAAAGATTAAATTAATGGGGATTATTACATATATATAAATAAAATATATATATATATATATATATATATCCCGAACTTACGCGATAAGTGGGAATGAGTGATAACCGCGTAAGTCGAAATTCGTGTAAGTCAGGGTATAATTTAGCATATAAATGCATGTAAATTATGTTTAATTAGGGCTGAAGACGAAAGAAAATAACAATTTAGAAAAAGAAAATGTTTAGTAGAATCTTAGATAACACAAATACAAAATCGCAAACCGAAGTTATTTTGAGATGCAGAGGGTTTCATAAAATCTAGCAAAATAGTCTGCCGGCAAAAAGGTTTTTTTCCCCCTCATAATTTTCTCGTATCATGGTAATAATTTTTTTATTTCTTGTTTCGTTGGAAAAATACGCTCTTCATTGGAGTCTTATATTTTCTGAAATTTGTAACTCTTTTTCAATTAAACTGAGACCTTCTGTCAAATCCCCAACCATCATTTGATCTTCTGATTGGACTGGTCTTAGGTTCTTCAAAGTCTTGCTCTTGCTCATGCATTTCTATGATCTCAACAACTGTCAGCTCGCGGTTGTGAGAATCCAGCAGTTCTTGAATGTCATCACTTCTGAATTTATTTGCCTGGCAAGATGAACAACTTTTTTAATCACATTACCAATTTCATTAGGATCTAGCACTGATTCCACCAGAGTTTCAATACTGGGGAAGGGGGATGAAAAAAGACGAGATTTGAAAATGCCGACTGGGTAGCGTAGTTGGTTTGTCACACGCCTACTTTACCCAAGGTTGCGGGTTCGACACCGGTCCAAGTCGGTGGATTTTCATGATGCAGAAGATCGACAGCGGCCATGTCGAATGATTATGCGGCATGCAAAAAATCCCTTGAAGTACCCATTTGGCTTGGGTGCTCTCGGCGAAATTAAACTCCTAAGTTCAATTTCGCTTCGTCAGAGCTCAGGTGCCTCCATCTGGGGAGGAACCTGGGCGTCAAAATTACTTGCGGCAATGGGTATTGCCTATACGGTACCGCACTAAAAAGGGATACCAGCTCCTGGGGAATAAACTAGATCAGCAAAGGTAAAAAATACCAATACGCAGCCCCATTAGGAAAAAAAGGATTTGAAAATCACGTACGTTGGAGTTAGCGTAAGTCGAAGTATTACTGTATATAAAAAAATTTAGTTTGTTTAAATTCAGTTTTATTAGTATTTCTATAAGCGAAGAAATTCGCAATTTTAAGTCACTAACAGGTATTAAAAATTACAATCAAACCATGTAAGAATTTAGAAGTGCAGTTAAATTTATAACCTGCAGTAGTCATTTCTCGGACCTTGAACTTTATAGTTCTAATGTTTCGCACTTATTTAAATACTTGTCAAGTTGTCTTATATTAAATGAGAAGATTATAAATTTGAATTTAACATCACTAAATATGAATTTAACATCACTTGTGCGTGTGTGTGTGTGTGTGTGGTAACACGAAGGGTACATAACAAACACGCAAACATTTAAGGCATTCATAAAAATACTCATTATTCTCTTCTGAGATCTTGCCTATTGAAGTCTTAGTCAATCGAAAGCTATTAGAATCATATGATTTTTGGTAAGTGCTTTTCTGGTTGGTTTGCATACGCGGATGAAGCAAGATTGCATCATCTTGTTTTAAAAACGCCTAAGTTTTAGTTTTTGAGAGATAAGGTTAGGATTATTTCCCGTTAGGTGAAAAAACTAGAAATTAATTATCATACGAAGTCTTGGAGGGCTCAAGATCATTAGGAAATAAAATCCTTCGTGAGAAAATTTACGGGAATTATTACATACTTATATATAAAGTAATATCTAATTATGGGAGATTTAACAGAAAGCCAGTTCGAATCCTTGAGACATAACGGGAAAAACCATAAAATAAAAACAGCGTGAAAATTGATGTATATTTATCAAAAATCTGACTTTCTAGAGAGATATGCTGTATTCAAAAAACTAACTACTGTGAAACGTTACATATTATGAGATGCAAAAATTACACACACACACACACACACACACACACACACACACACACACACAACACACACACACACACACACATATATATATATATATATATATATATGTGTGTGTGTGTGTGTGTTTATATATATACACAATTAATTTGGCCTAAGAAGAGAAATTAATTCCACGTTTAGATGTTCCGAATATAAAATGTTTCAAATATTTACTTTACCTCTTTTGTACTCCATTTATTTAAACTGTCTTAATGAAACAAATAAAAAAAAAGAATTTGCTACTGTTAATTTTTAAAAAGTTGTTTAAATTACTTTTTTAAGAATACGCGTGCTGAAGCAACTTTAAAAAAAAAAAAGCTTTCCAACCCTTTTTCAAGCTTCATACAAAGAGTAACCTTTTATTGGGTTGAGATAAACTGCTTGTGTTCCGCATCAGAATGGGAAAACAAGCATAGTTTTGCGAAATCTGGTTTCGTCAACAAAAGCTGAGTTCCCTGGCTCCTGCCATCAACCGTTTCTTGGCAGCAGCAACAACACGTGAAAACTCGACGATATATTTATATCTTTTGACAAAGAATCCCTCCTTACTCTGGTATCTTGATTCGAACGACACACTGTGACGTAACCTTTTGTTCTGCTAGAACCCTTTACTTCAATATGGGATGGCGCGGTGGGTATCCCCTATTCAACAAGACAGAATTAGAGCAAATGGAATGAACTCTTCCTAAACGGTGTTTGCATACGCTAAGTACTGATTTCTCAGAAAGTTAAATTCGGGGGTGAATAAAGCGAGTTTATATAAGTTGTCGGACTAAGCTGAAACGTTGTGGTAACTTGTAAGCTAAGCGAAAAGTGTTACAGCATATTGAAATGAATAACATTACATAAACTGAGAATTCGTAACTGGCTTTTTTTTAAATGGAATTGCTTTAAAACTCATTTTCGCAGAACATTATCATTTAAAAAGCTTAAATTGAGGAAAGTGTGAAAGTTACATTAACGTCTTACTCTAAAACAACACAAGGGTTATTAGTGGTGGTGGACCGCGTTATTTTGAACTTCGCTCAAATAACTTTCCCTAGCTAATGAACTTTCCCTAACTATCACACTACACAAACGGGAAGACATTGACCCTCGATAGATTTAAAGAGTATCGTTTTCCTCTACATGGCGAGTCTTCAGTGGCTCTAGGCTCGAACTCATGACACGCTGGCCACTACAAGGGAAATGGGTTTCAAAATATTAGAATCTACAAATTTTGGTTGATCGTCATGAGATTCAGTACAAATTATTTTACTTTTTGTGCGACATTGCTGGAAATGAGCATGCTGATTTTCTTGCTAAGAAAGGAGCCCTTGTGATCTAAAGACCGCGAGGATTTAAATTTTTCATTCCTTGAGGCTTTTTGCTAGTGTGGTCTTTAAGCATATGTTTAAGATGTAAGTTTCGGAGATGTCGAAGGATAAGAACTGGGCAATCTTGAACAAAGGCCCGTCCTGTGTCCCTGGAGCTCCTAGAAAATCTGCTGTAGCTCATTTTAGACTTTTGACAGGTCATGACTGTCTGAGATGGCATCTCTACTATTGGTATCGCCAACTCACCAGACTGTACTTTGTGTGACTCTGGTCGGCCTATGACCGCTGAACATTTAGTCGTGTGCCCTGCACTAATTAGCCTTAATTCAACTGTCGATAAATATTGGAGAACACGTGCACTAATGGCATAGGTGCTATTGTAGTGTGTGGCATTGGTAAAATAAATAATTTTACTTTTTATTTATATTCTACTCAAAATAGCTTTTAAAGATATTCATAACTCTTTGGGCTACATATATTTTGAGATAACCATTAGTCATTTAAAATTTGGATTAATCTTTTCATTGAATTTTTCTATGCATGTTTAAGTATAAAATTCTGAACCACACACAGTCAAATTGAAAAATGACGCATGGGGTTTTGGAATACAATGTGTGAATAATGAAAATGAAAGAAAATTAACTTTCCAATGAAATTTTACATGTTTTTCATTTACGCGAAAATTTTTTAAATAAATTATCAAGTAAATTTAAGTTTCAGAAGGGGTTTTTGTTTACTTATATTAAAATATATGATTTCAAAATATTGTCCTACAGAGAAAATTCTGAATATTGCAAGGAGCGTTTTTAGTATACAAAAAATTTATTTGAAAAATATATGTATTGAGAAAAAGAAAAAATAATCAATGAAAAGTACTAAAAATGCTTTAATAAAATCACATAAAAAATCTTTTTATAAACAAATAACTGAAGGGAGCCCAAATTTTATATAAAAATTATGTTAAAATACCAATATCGTGTTTATTAATACAAAAAAATCTATTAAAGTGAAAGCATATGGAATATATAAACTGCCATAATTCGTCTCGGTTAGTATACTGCAATATTTAAAATTTATTGATATCTCCTTTCCTTCATTTGGTACTTTTTATAACATTAAATGTTAGGTTTAAAATAATATTTTGGATAAAAATGGAATTATTACGTATTTATTAACTTGAATAATATTATCATACACATACAGCATTATAAAAATACAATTCCTTGGGGATTTAAATTGATTTTCTGTTTTGATGAGATAAACAAAAGCTGAAACTCTTAACAATATCTGTCTTGACCGTGGTCAAATAAACGTGTATAAAAAGTATATACTTCAAAGTTCTTAAACTATTCATTGTATAAATAATTAGCTTAAAATACATTTCAAATCACTGCCAAATTAAATTCACATGCGAAAAAATAGTCTATCCTAATTTGAACTTAAATAAGAATATACCTGATATATTTTATATTACACACATAACTTAGTTTTGGTATGTGACTGT
This sequence comes from Trichonephila clavata, assembly GCA_019973975.1. Classification (NCBI taxonomy): domain Eukaryota; kingdom Metazoa; phylum Arthropoda; class Arachnida; order Araneae; family Nephilidae; genus Trichonephila; species Trichonephila clavata. Next base: position 48,098 of record BMAO01030339.1, read on the forward strand.
TTTCAAATTTTCTGCTCATCAATAACACGTAATAGTTACTACTAATTATACAATACGAATCCGATTAATTCTGATTCACAACATGAAAAAAATTGGTTTTCTTCTTGAAGAACAGATTTATTTACTGAATTTTCTTCTTCAAAGTTTAATCCACGACAAATTTCAGTCATTTCATAAGCAACGATTATTATAGCTGAAGTTTAAATACAACCAAGTGACTTTCATTATTAGAAGATCATTTTTTTCCTGTGAAAATAACATATTCATCTATTGATATTATCTCTTCTTACTGTTATTCATTTTAATGCTTCAGAGATATTTTCAACTATATATTTCACTGGGGAACTCTCTCTATTGAGCTTACTATTTAAAAACCAAATAATCATTCTTAACGTTTCATATTCCTCTTTTAAAGATGGTCTTAAGCAGAGAATAGATCTGAGGATCTATAAATTGAGGGGGAGAGGGTGAAAGGCCGTATATATTAAGCTGAGAAATCCAATATTTATATTGGATATCTCAATACAAGTAACTTATGTCAAAGAAATTTTCAAAGCTGTACAGAAAAGCTGTACAGAAAAGCACATTAATCCTTAGTTAAGAACTAAGAATGTAATCACAAAACCAAAGTTTAGCATTCAAGGATAATTTATTTCAGTCAGATATAATATACATCCGCATATTTCAAGTTGATGTCAAACACAGAACTCCAGTAAGGAGCTTTCTGTGTTTGTTTGGACATGCTAGAAAAAAAAAGAGAGGATTAGCAGTATACTAGGCACCCTTGATATCATCTTGTTATTTTAAGACAGATGTTTTCCAAACAAATACAGCAAATAATGCCAACTTACATCTATCCTTGAGAAGAGATTTCGAGATATTAAGAAATAGTAAGATTTGATATGAAGTTTACTGCAAATGTGTATTTAAGAAAGATTATCTTCTCATTCGCAGAAGGTTCTCGCCTTAAGATGGCATCACTGCAAGGCAAATACATGAAAACAAGTCAACATGTCATAAAAGTACCAGATTAATACTCTATGTTATTTAGTTCCTTCTGAATACTTTTCTGCTGTGAAATTAACTGTCAGAATAAATAAGCTGTTTTAGGACTATTTAATGTATAAGATGTAATTATAAATGAAATAAAAATCAATAAAAATCAAAAAGATGTATAAATGAATCAAAAAAGTCAGAATTTAAATAATGCATAGCCGTAATAGTCGAATGGTTATGGATGCAAACTCGTAGTCAGATACGTTTTTGTTAAGCCGCTTGTTTGAGTCCTGATTCTACTTAAAATCTGCCATATAGCAAAGATGATTCATGTTAAATCTGTCAGAACTGAAACTTTTCAAAGTTCCGAGATATGGAAGTTAGGAGAAGTGATATGCCAGCTCAGCTGTGTTGTCCTCATCATTTGATTAAGATTCAAAATTACAAGGTCCGTCCCAAGTAGCCCAAGTGTTGCTTTTAATTTCTACTTAAACAATAACTCTGAAGTCTTTTATGATAGACACATGCTTTTTTTAACTGTAGTTAAAAGTATTCAGCTAAGAACCGATTATTTGAGTTTTTATCGAAAAGAAAGCCAATAGTCATAAATTCAAGAAACTGAAAGTATTTGTATATTCCCAGCTCGAATCAACTTTTTCGAGGACTAAAATACACAGAAAACAGTACAAATAGTCGTAAACTTTGCAATAATATATTTATTCAAAGCGTTCTGAACAGTTTTGAAAAGAAAATAAGCTATTTTCCCTTGTGCTGCTAATATTAAAGATGGAGAGAAAATATTTTTAAAGGGTTACTCCCAGGCGGTGTACTTTTGAGAATCTATTTTTTACCATATCTCAATTTACTCAAAATCTTTTTTAAGTATTTGAATGGCATATGCATATGCTTGCTTTGAAAGATTTATGAAGTATTTTTTTTTGAATTAGCATTCCGAATCTATGTCCTTAGTTATAGAACAGACTTTCTGGGGTATTCTAAATTTTGCTATTACACAGCTATTTACCGAAACAAATGGGGGTCAGCAACGAACGATGTTTTGCAGGATATAGTATTTAAACATTCTCGTAATGAAAAAAAGGGCAGAAAGAGCATACCAGAAAAACATCCCCAAAACCGTTATATTGCTTCGACCAGCTTAAAGTATTGCGGTAATGTATTTAGGGTCCATACTTTTGTGCTCTTCCTGTTACACTCTGTCTCAGGGGTCGGCAAACTATGGCGCGCGTGCCACATGTAGCACGCGGTACGATTTTCAGTGGCACTCTGCACAACTCTACAAAATTTGTTAAATTTTGAGTTTTTGGAAGTTTATAAATTTGTATAATGGACCTTATTTGTCAAACATCTTCAAAATTATGGACATTTACGAAATTACAAAAAAAAAAAATATCGAACGATCACTCTGAAGATAAATTTATACCTACTTTGTAAATTATTGAATGTCATTGCTGGAGAGATTTAATTGTTTGAAGAGGGAAAATCGGATGTACTCTGCTTTTCGCTTTTAGTTCTACTTATCAAAGTAGAGAATCTTTCCTCATATGAAAAATATTTCGATTCCACAAATAAATAGTGGCTCAATTTACATGATTTTCCATACTCAAAATCATGTCAAATAGAATCACAAATTATACTCCTGATTTTGCGATTTGAAAGTAGAACGGTGCAATCACTAGGTTCAAATTAAAATTTTTATTTAACTATAATGAATCGAAATATTTATGTTTTATGTTGCATATATCTTATTTTGATAAATATTTTTACAAATACATGTACAATTTTAAGTTTAAAAAATTTTTTGTTGAAGAAATAGTTTTATCTTATGCTGTTTATTTTTATGTTAAGAAATATCTCTAAATGATATAAAATTAACATGTAAACAAAAACAACAAATCTATATTATTGACCTCTATTCTCTAACTCTGTATACATTATCGAGGGAATCGAGTTGTTTCAGAAATGTCCCACTGTGTGGCACGCTGAATCCTATTGGTAGATTGATTTGGCATGCCATTGCTGAAAGATTGCCGACCCCTGCTCTATCTCATACTAACAGAGCTGCATGATGTACTTTAAGCAAGTTTCATTGGACCTCATTACTTTTTTCTAATTGTCCACCTTTCAACTTCTGAACAAATTTGAAAAGTTTGATCTTGATTGATGCAGGCTGCAAGGGTGTTCTCAATAGACTTCGGTTTCCATAGATTATGTGATTCATAGTACGGTAAACCCTGCACTCGAAGATATACGACATGTAATAAGGACGAAGGCCCAGATCCTATTGGAAATCGCCTAATTCTGAATATACTGTCGTGACTCCAGTCTAGTTGAGAATGTGAATGTATGAATGACTAAAATATAAAGTTTGGCTACAACTTATTTATTTAACAAAAGTAAAAAATAAAAACAAGTTAAATAAAGAAGTAGACAGGGCTCTGAAATACAACCTGACCAATGTTCGTGAACAAGTAAATAAAGCAAAGTAGGTGAAGTAATTTAAGCTTCAGTTTTTTAGTAACTTGCTACAAACACTTCGAGACGATCATTGATTCATATATGCTGCATTCGCCGCACTATTACTATTGCCATTTTTTTCACAATTTGAGAAATTTTCCACTCTGCTTGGTCATTCATAATTCCGTTACACCCCAATCAGATCCAGTCTTTTTCTTGACTTTCCAATCATGATATACTTCCACTACAACTGCACGTGAACATTGCACAGTTCTTCGAAGATCAGTGATGTTAGTTTCTTTCATGCTTGATACGTGTGGGCATGACTTTGACAGGAAGAAAAGATCAATAGAAAGAGAATTTGAGAAAAATTGAAAGCATGAATTGATGAATGTGAGCTGATGAATTTTGACAGCCCTTTTCAAAGCAATACTGTGGCCTCTTTATCTTTAAGGGGACATGGTACAATTTACACAAATTTTTTTAATTTAATGATTTTCATAAATTTTTTGGTTGCCTCCCATGTGTATGTATAATGTAAAACCGATTTTGTGCTCAAAATTTCATAAAAAGCTAAACATTTAATTTTTTAAGGGAAAAATTGAAACTTATGATTTTAAAATCTACTCCTTCTACAAAAATTGACCTACATATATGAAATTTGATTTGCAAGTACATCAAGCGATGTATAATAAAAGTTGGTATGGGTTTTGTGATAACATGCTTGGTATTCGTACAATACTTCTTTTTATATATGAATGCTTATTGGAAAAAAAAAATCTGTAAATTCAAAATTCAATTACTTTTTTAAAAACTAAGTATTGCTTTGTGTGTGATTGAAAAATGTATACCAACTTTTGTTCTATGTACTATTAGAGAAGTGAAAAAAATTTCCAAGTATTTGACACAATAGAAAAAAAAGACTTAGCACATTTCAAATGAGGACAAACTAGTTATTTTATCTTTCTGAGTTAATTCAATTTAAAGTTTTGATTTGCGATAGGAATGTGAATAAAAACGAGCGTAAAAGTCATCACAACTCTGCGTTTTTTAATCTTAGAGCTTTCAAATTTTGTGAGAGTATAGAAAAGTATATAAAAAATAATTATGGCTAAAAAAATTATATTTGATTTTTTGACCGATTTTTATCAATTGAATCATACTGGGTCCCCTTAAAAAAATATAACCTTTTAAAACCAATCATATACAATGGAGGATTAGAACTAAATGTCGAAATAAAATATAAAATCATTTAGTCAAATTCAGAGTACAAATTACTGCGATACTTTGTCTTCTAACAAAAATACTTAACAAACTTCAGCATTTAATATTTTAATAAAATTTAGTTTTCTTAAACATTTAAAACACTTGCTATTTAAGTATATATCAAGTGTGATGTTTATTGCATTGAAAGATTAATGTTGATATTCGCTTAATTAAATATTCTTCAAGTCGATTATAATTGTATTAATTTTCTACTTCTGTAATTAAATTCATTGTACATATAATACATATTTATGAACGTGAATAAGTTTGAGTATAAATAAACTCTGAGTTTTCCTTTTTATCGCTTTAGATGATCTTGTTTTAATCCAATTAATCTAACAAGGGATTGTTTGATTTAAGGGAAGTCGTTTTGGTTTCCACATTTATTTGCAGTGGATTACTAAAAACGTTTGCAGTTGAAAAGTTTCCGAGCTTTTGAGGTACATTCCGAATACGATAAATTGTGCGGAAAAAATTCGACGCTCCTGAGCTTATCCGTGGCATGCGGAGAAGAGAACTAACTGTTTATGTGGTAGTTCAGAGAGCCACTCCAGCTAAAAATTCCTTTCTTTTACTGGAAATGCACAAAAGAATGCTCTGTAAAAATTGTTTCTGGACTTCTTATTACTGTACTTTTAAAAGTGGTTATATAACCATTTTAAAAATGATGATTTCGAATATTTAATTTTTTATTTTAAAAATTTAATTATCTAAATCTACTTTTTATTTTATTTATTTCTCTGTTAAGCAATATTACGTGTAACATTTGTGTAGATAATTAAAATCGGATTCAAATTTCGCAGCTTAATTACGGACAGTTAAGTTAGTGAATGATAAAATAATTGTTCTCTAATTATAATTATTTATTAATTATTATCAAATTCATTCATAAAAAGGGTTCATGTAACAGCTTTTGAAATACATTTTCATTTCATACTTAAACATTTTTACGAACTGCACAGTAATACTTAAAGCATAAATTTTATATTACAGTACAAAAGTTATTTTTTTCTAAGGAAAAGAAATTTGCAATATAAATTAAAGTATAAAGTGAAGATTCAACTTTTTCAATGATTATGAATTAATTCGTTTCTCTTAGCAAAAATATTTAAAAGGTACAAATAATTTTCTTTAAAAAGTACTTTCAAAATTTCTAAAGTAATAATAAAAAAAACTTTACTATAATCTAAGTATATAACAAAGCAAACATCATGGTTTGTTATAGATATAAATGAATAATATTTACATGAATATCAAGAAATATATTTTGTTCTATACACCCTGATTTCTGGATTTTTCCCAGCACTTTGTTATGAAACCCTACCATCATACACTTATTCACTCATTTGGATTTTTCAATATTGTATTCTAGGTTTAATTTATACTTTAACAGTTCAATTAATTTTTTTAATAATTAAAGTTATTCACATAATTAATATAAAAAAGCAGGAATTTAATGAAAATTACAATAGTACTTCTTGCAAGATAAAAGTGCGCATTAAGCTGCATTTAAACCACAATTTTTCAGAAAAATGGATTAGTTTATGTTAAAAGCATTTCCCGATCCAAATAATATAACGTCAGAAAGAGTAAGGTGAAAATGTGAGACAGCAATAAAAGGGTTGATTATTTTCCATTAAAAATTTCCCTGAACTCAGAATTCGGTGCAATCAATACCTGTTCTAAATTAAATTCTTATTCGGTCCTATATCTAAAATGTACTGGGGAGTAATTCCTTTTATATCTTAAAATTGAATGACAATACATCTCTTTCACATTCCATAAGCCTAAACAGAAATAAAGAATTTTATAACAAGTATTTTCTCTACAATGACTACGATGGAATTTTCGCAGATGTTTAAAACTCAGTGATATTATTTTTTTCAGGTTCTGAAGATAAAATAAAAAAAATGAACTTATTTAAATTAAATTTTAACTCAACATGCACACTTTGATAGGCCCCAATTTGACTTTTCTGATAACTTTGAAGCATGCGTATATCTGTTTTAAATTATTAAGTCCTGACAAGGGAACTATTTAAAATTTTAATAATGGCCCTTCTATAATTTATTTTGTAGTCTTAAACAACAAAACATATTCAGATAAAAATATTTTCTAATTTAATACTTATATACGTATTACTTCAATCCTCAAAATGTATATCACATCCCTCAAACACTCTCAAAAAATTTTGTGAAAAATTTGATGGTTGCTTCTTTATATTGGTTCATAGAGTAGATTTCAAGAAAAGAAAAGAAAATTTAAGCTTATTAATGCTGCCTTCAAAAGTTTTAATTTTTAATGTATTTATTTTCATTAATTTTTGACTAACAAAAATTATTATATCATTATTTTTAATTATCCAAATAACTTCTTCTTATCATTTTAAATACCGTATTTATTCAAATCTAAGCCGCCCTCAATTCTAAGCCGTACCCCAAATTCTCAACACATTTATGTGAAAAAATATTTTTTAAAAATTCAAAATGGTTAATATTTTTACGAAATAAAAACATTAAGGAGAACTTTTTCGAAGTGACTAATCAATTTATTTTCCCAGTATTAAAAACTTTTAAATACATACATGAGCCAGTCATTGCTTTAACTGTCAGTATCATGTTTAATTAAAACAAGTCACACACAGCGAATTTTTCCGCCTTCGATTCTAAGTCGCACCCGATTTTCAGAAGCATTAACATAGGAGGAAAAGTGCAGCTTAGATTCGAATACATACAGTTTTTACATTGCAGTACAAATGCTTTCTAATAAGACATTATTTAATTGAAAGAGAGAGAGGTTATGTAAAAAAGAATAATTTCTTAACTCAGTACAATATTTTAGCTTAGAAATATGAGAAAAAAATTGTGTGTCCCTAGTTGGAAAAAACATATAAATGTTTTATGATTTCCATCATTGTAAATTATAGCAAAAACATTAGTGCCTAGTTAGATCAATTTTTCCTTTGAATGTATAGATCTTTATAAAGTTTTGAGCTAAATAACATTTCTATAATTTATGGTGATCACGATTTATTGTCTTACAAAATAAGTAAACTTACTTTTACAATCATGATACAAGTAAAGCTAAGGAAAGAATAATTTTATGAAAGGAGTTAATTGAAAGTAAATTTACACATATTCAACAAAAAAATGTTTTATTATACTATAAAAATTTTAAATAATTAATATTAAATCAGACAAAAATTCACATTCAATAGGAATATTTAAAACAATACATCTTACAAAACACAACATCCAATGTAAAATATATTTATTCTTTCATAAACAAAAAGACTACAGTTTACTTATGAACATATTATACAGTGCTCAGTCATCATGTATTATATTTGAAGTAGTTTTCTACCTTGAGTTTGTTTCATTCATACAATGAAGAAAATGTTCACATTTTTAGCCATTTTCTTACACAGACCCCCCAAAACACAATCCTTTCTTTAATTTCTTTAAATATTATAATTATACAGTAATACCCCCAAAAACTTACGCAATAGGTGGGACTGAGTGATAACCACGTAAGTCGAATTCGCGTAAGTCGGGGTATAATTTAGAATATAAATATATGTAAATTATTTTTAGTTAGGGCCGGAGACGAAAGGAAATAACAATTTAGAAAAAAGATAATGTTTAGTAAAATCTTAGATATCACAAATACAAAATCCCAAACCACAGTTTTTTTTTATGCAGAAGGTTTCATAAAACCTAACAAAATAGTCTGCCGATTCAAAGATTTTTTTCTTCTCCCTCAAACGTTTCTCGTAGTATGGTAATTTTTTTAAAATTCTTTGTTTTGTTGAAAAAAATACGCTCTTTGTTGTAGTCTATATTTTCTAAAATTTGTAACTCTTCTTCAATTTAACTCTGAGGCCTTCTGTCAAATTTCCAACCATCATTTAATCTTCTGATTGAACCGGTATTAAGGCGTCTCAGTACTCTTAACATGTATCCATGCAGTGGAAAAAATCATCCTTCTTCAAACCAATGTAACTTAGCAATAAAACAAAACAATCATTTAAAATTTTTACCACATGATAATCATATATGTTTACATTATTTCTCAAATTTTTAGAGAATTTGAGAAAAAATTTAAAATGTTATAAAGAAATATAAATTGGACAATTTTTCAAAAATATGAAAATAAGTATTTTACACCGCGCAGGATTCTGAAGTACGAAATTGATCAAAATTTACAAATTTAATTTTACTTGGTATAAAAATATTCACTTTCGAAGTTATGCTAACTTTTAAAAAATTTAGAGAGAAAAATGAAGTTAAAGATAAGAAAGAGATAGGGGTTTTTTTTTTGTTTAAGTGTCACTAGTTATTTCTCAATAACTTCGGAAGATTGTACAGTATCAACAAAAATTTGGTATCAAAATGCTCAGAAATGTTAAGGCTTTAACATTTATTTTTTTTCAAAAAATTGAAAAATTTGCAATTTAAGAGTACTTAGAGCTCTTAGTTACTCAAAGTCTTGCTCTTGCTTAAACATTCCTACGAGCTCATTAATTATCAGCCCTTGATTGTGGCAATCCAGAAGTTCTTAAACGTCATCACTATCCACTTCTAAATTTATTTGCCTGGCAAGATCAACAACTTCTTCAATCACAGTACTAATTTCATCAGGCTCTGGCACTGATTCCAATTGAGTTTTAATGATGGGAAAAGAAGCAAAATGACGAATCGACGAGGTTTGAAAATCGCGTAAGTCGAGGTATTACTGTATTCGAAACATAAGAAAAAATGACTTCCATAACCATAGAAATTTTTTTTCATTATCTCTCTGATACTATCATACAAATATGCATTATCACAAAGATATTGATAATATAAAACCAAATTTCTCTATGATCTGTAAACGTTTAATGGAAGAAAATTTTAACTTATATGAAGAAATATTTTAGCATTTAAAATTTCACAAGATGTTTCATCTTAAATTGAAATGAAATACAAGAAATGTTTATCGAGAGAAAGGCAGCAAAAGGTATATCTTTATAAAAGCCTACGTGAAACTTAATTTCTTTGGTGATTTTTTTTCATATAAAGGAATAAAATAGATTCCTCCATATGAATAGATGCGATGATGTCTTTTTAAATTAAAAGGCATTGAAAATTTTTTTCTATCTTAAGATTGTTTTTAATTGTTATTTACATGATTTATTTTTATATTTATTTATTTTGCAAAATAAAACAGGGAGATATAATTCATGCTCTAGATCATTCGTTCCCAACATTTTTTGAACTGGCGTCCCCTTTTTTAGTGAATATTTCGAAACCACCCCCTCCCACTCTAGAGAAACAAGAGTGTATATAACACATGGTGAAAAAAAGAGAATAGAATATATTTTTTAATTTAATTTTTTTCTAAAGCCCCAATTTTTTTACTTGCTAATCTGAAATAGCTATTGCCACAAATATATTTAAATGTGTAATAGTATATACGTAAGTCATATATAGGATATTGTTGAAATTGAAACGCGCTACTAAATTTATTCTTCATTTAAAAGAGTGGAATAAAAGATTTTTAGATTACCTGTTATAAAGACAGACAGAGGTTTTCATGATACGAAGTAATTTATAATAAACTATTGCTTTCATTATAAATGACAATTTCAGCTTTTAAAAAATCACACGTTAATTCCTGGTTAACATATTTGATTATGTTTCTTGGATAATGTACGTAATGAAATGCAGTGGACGAAAATGTTTCCTACTGCTCACAGACAAAAACAACACGTGCACTACAGAAATTAAAATGCATTATATCATTCAATTTAATGTAGGTCTGGATGTAATGTAATCTTTAAGTGTTTCACTCACTTCCCGAACTACCAAAATATGTGAATTTCCGTAGTGTGATATAGAAATGATTTAAATGCATACAATCAACATTAGTAAACAGTATTAAAGTTTACATTTGTTAGTACATAATCAGCGTGTTTTTTAAAATCTTTTTTAGACTATATTTAGTTAATCTTCCCAAGCCACTCCGCGTCATCTCAAAGCCCCCTAATTTTCTTTAGGTCTTTCACTGCCCCCTGAAAGCCTCAAACGCCCACAAGGGGGCGTTATCTCCCACGTTGAGAACCTATGCTCTAGATCAGGGGACATCAACCTTTCAGCTGTGGCTTGCCAAACCAACTTACCAACATAATTCAGCGTGCCATGCAATAGGAAATATTTGAAACTTTTCGATTCCCACGATAATACATGCAGAATTAGAAAATAGAGGTCAAAAATACAAATTTAGAGTTTTATGATATGCTAATTATGCATCATTTTAAGATATTTGTTGACATAAAAAACAACATAAAATATAACTATTACTTCAATATGAATTAAAAATCAAAACTGTGCACATAAATTTGTATCGCTTAGTAATTAAAAGGAATAAACTTAAAATATATTACTATTCTTCAATATAAATAAAAAAATTTAAATTATATATATATATATATATATTATATGTATATGCATTCTTAAAAATATTTATAAAACAAGAAATAAACAACATAAAATATAAAAGTTCATGCAACAAAGTTAAATAAAAAAATTCAAATTTTAATGCGAACCTTGTCCCTGTAGAGCTCTAATTAATGTTGCAATATCAGAGGTATAGTTTGTCACTTTCAATCTGACACTTGATTCTGAATGTTCAGCAGTTAAGCAACTTCTTAGTGGACTCAAAATATATTTTATATGAGAAAAAATTTGTTCACGTATAGATATGTGGAACCAAAAGCGAAAAGCAGGGCTCATGCTATATTTTTCAAACAATTAAATTGTTCCGGCAATGACATCCAGCAATTTAAAACAGTTGTCGATTTATTGGAAAAGTTATCTTCCATATTTTTCCATAAATCCGTAAATTCTGCTTTCCACAATTCTGAAGATGTTAGTTCAATAAGTTCCATCTCAAAATTACTAATTTCCATCCACTCGAAACTGACAAATTGAATGGGATTATTAATAGATCTATTAAATCAGGTTTGATTAGGAAGGAAAATATAGTCATACAAGCTTCAAAGTCTTTGCATTTTTTAGAAAACTTCTCCTTAAGTTCTTCAACGCAGGTTTGAAGTTCATCTTTGTCTATGGTTGATGTATCTGCAAGCGCTTTAAAATTTGGGAAGTATTTGAAGGTACTAGTATAATGTCACGGGAAAATATATTTAATTTTGCAGCAAAGCCTTTCCTACATCAGAGTTCAAGCACTGTTTGATTTTTCCTTGCAATCCTAAGTTTAGTTCATTAAGATTTTTAGTTATATTTGTCAGAAACCTCAATTTACATAACCATTCCTTATCGTCTAATTCGAAAATGTTATCCTTTCTCATAAGAAAATTAAAAATAAAATAGAAATAATAATTATTATAGCACCTTGAAAATCTCCTATTATTGTTAAATCTCAGTTATACATAAAGAAATTAAAATGTTGTTAATTTTTGAAATAAGAGTAGGTATTTCATTTAATTGTGTGGGGCAAAAAACAAAACAAGTTCAGATAAATTTAAAACTTTTTGAAAACGTTGAAATACAACAATAAAAAATCAAATACATAAGTTAAGCTAAAAGAAATGACAAAAAGGCATAAGTCTATTGCACTATAGTGATGACTCTACAACACAACAAAAAACAACAATAAAACACACGGACGAAAAAAAACTAAGTTCTTGCTCCAAAACCCAGTGTTATGTTGATACTTACAAGTACTACAAAGTTATTCAACTGTAAAAATAATTATATACAGTGTTCACTTAAAATGAATAGTCAAATCGTTTTCTAATGTCTTCATTAACATACAAAAAAATAAGACACCTTTTAACATTAACTACTTTTTCGGAACTAAAATGACTATCTTCGCAATCCGATCAAAATGTCAGCTGGAAACCCAACTTCTACTATAAAACTTTATTCACCTTCCCCTCTAAAATACTAAACAGAAAACCTGTGCAGCCATGTATCCTAGAAGAGTGTATTTCAAAGAATATTTCTGCTAAGTATTGTAAGAGTATTCGTAAAAATGGTTATTCTATGTAATTTTAAGGTGAGTGGTACTTATAAGTACCAGAGGTAGATAAAGGGTTAATCAGTTCTCTGTATAAACTAGATAAAATTTATTTATATTATTTTTGGAGGAGCTTGAGAGAAAACAAACATTATCCAATCGAAAAAGTTATCAAATCATTTTAAAAGTTTCTATTTTCTTATATGTTTAAATACTTGGATATCTCTAGCACACCTCTTTTATTTACATACATCAAAAGCTACCAATATCAATCTAAAATATCAGTATTTGGAATCATTGAACTCTAAAAGTATCAAGGTCTCACAATTTATATTCAACTTTTTAAGATAAATTATAAGTTATTCAACAGATATTTCTTAATGGATAAATTTTTACTCTCCAACTCTTCTCTGTATACATATTTTCTTATTTAACTATTCAAAAAGTAATTTTTATTTTAGAAGCTCTCTCTCTTTCTCTCTCACTCACTCTCTCTCTCTCTCTCTCTCTATATATATATATAGTCAAAATTTCTCTACAAGAGAGAGATGAATAAACATTAATCAAAACTGAAAAAAATTCAAATTGAAAGTTAACCAAACAATAGATTTTAGAAAGGAAGTATGAAAAAATATATGAAAAAATAAAATAAAATAATAGTTAAATATAAAAATATGGATGCTACAGTATTATAAACATGCTTATTTAAAAGTTTATGTAATATATATATGGGTTTTTCTCAAATCACACCATAACCACTTAAAATTTCTTGAAAGTGCAAAAGCAATAAACAATGTAAATCATTTCTGATTAAAGATAGTTGTTGAAGAGATCAGATAGCATCAACAGATGTCACGTTCAATTTTCTATTTGCCTCAAAATCTGTTAGTAAATGTGGTTTTTTTAAAGTATGAATGTCATTTTGACTCAATCGATTTTTTTTTTGTTCAACTATATTTTCCTGAAGTGTTGTTGATGTTATATCTTATAGAAAAAGTCCAGACAAGTCCAGTTAACAATCATTTTTTTAATAAATAACCTCTAGCTAGTTATAACATTACAATATCTAGCTCATAACTTATATGAAATAATATGATGATGTAACAATTATTTAAAAAATGTCTTTCTTTTTATTTCAGGTACAATTGAATTTCGTATTTCACATTTCTGCAGGAATATGGAACCAATGAACGTGGAAAAAAAACCTAATGAAACTAGTCGGGTCATGAAATTTGAAACGGACATCACCTATCCACAGCATCTCTCTCCCTTGAAGGTAAAAACGGCAGCACGCGAGGGTTCCATCAACCCAACCCTTCGAGAAAGACGACAGAATCCTCGTTACAGAACCCAGCCCATTACATTCAGCGAAATTCAAGAAATTGACGAAGAAAATTATGCTATGTTTCAGAGAATGGATTTGGGGAAAGAGCAATTGAGTTCCCTTTCTGGAGCGCACTCGGAGAGGTGTATCCGAGAACCAATTAATCCCATTGCTGGAGCGCACCCAGAGAGGTCTGTCCAAAGGGCATCGAGCCCGGGAGCACACTCGCAGGAGCCCCTGAGTCCTCTTAATGGAGATCCCTTTACATCATTTTACCGTAACTTTGATCATATGTTGATCCTGGCAAAAAATCGCAAGTCACCGAGGAGTGATGCTCTTGTCAAATCCTCTTCTAACGAAAAGATCAACAACGAGACAGAAATGCATATTGATGACAACAATGAGGAAGGCGAGACTGGAAAACACAAGGGTGTGGACCAACCGGAAGAGGATAAGAAAAAATGAATCAAATTAAACACGGGGGATATTCATCCGCGCGACTGGATTTCTTTTATATTACTTTTAAACTCTTTTCTTCCATTATTAATGTAATGTAACAGTATTCTTTGAGATATTAAAAGAATTGCTTTTTATTCGTCTTTACAATACATTAAGAGTTCTTTGTGTAATGAAGACCAAATGATTTGGTTCTAACTAATGGTGTTATTAATATCATAAATTTGTTTCGTTAATATTTATTTGGCATTTTGGAAAATATTTACTTCATTTTTATAAAGAAATAAAAATCCGTTTAATTTTTTCTTTACAATTTTTGTACTTGTTCAGTAGAGGATATGTTTCATTATTTTGTATATGCCTATTTTTAATTAATTATTATAACTGTTACGATAAAGATTTGGCATAAGAGCTGCGAAATATTATTTAATTAATAATTTGATGATATGTGATGTCCTTAAGATACTTTTTCTATTTGAAGGTAAAAATAATCCATACTGCATTTTTAAAAAATTATTTTTAATTATTATATTTTCATTGGTAAATTCTCACTCATGTCTATAATAAAAATATACTTAAATCAGAGCTATGCGACATTAAATAAGTAATGTATATATACTTAATGATTTTTACTCACAAAAAATGAAAATAAGAAAATTTATCAGAAAATAATGGGACTGTCGCGAATTCTTTTAGTAACAAAAGTCCATCAGAACTAGAGCAGAAAATATCTCAAGGTCATCTATAAACAAAACTTTAAAAGCATGTTATGACAAGATTAAATGGTGCCATTTTATCATAATTCAATAAATTTGATCAGCATTTTAAATTGTAACTGAAAATAGTTTTTGCTTTTAATAAATTTCCTTCAAATAGAAACCAATATTATGGGCACAAGCAAATTTGATTATTATTTCCTGTAATAAATGTTTCTCTCATTTGTTCTATGTGATATTTTTTATCGATATTTTAAATGCATAGTTTTGCAATATTCTTAATATTTCATAAGAATTATTTTCTTATCGTTAATGAACATAATAATTGCATAAATTGTTCTGATTTTCGAAAATAATTTAATTCAAATTATCTAGTTCTTTAAAAGAACTGAAGAACTATTTCATTTTAATGATTAAAAAGAATAAAAATTTCTGTTATTTTAATTAATGTCATTCAAGCGCCAATGATAAATGTAGTAAATTTTTATCAATCAGACAAAAAAAAAACAAAAAAAAACATTGCTTTTTGCTACGTTTTTTACTATACATATTTCCTTTTCATTTTAAATAATTTATTTCTTAAATAATTTTGATTTAAATATTTCAGAAATAAATATTTAAATCAAAACTAATTCAATTTGCTCTGTAATAAAAATTTAAAAATTCTATAATGAGTTGTTTTTACTTGTGCAATTATTTTGTACTTTTCACCAACATTAATCATCGTAAGGTTCTCTCTTTAAAAACAGTTTGGGCTAAATGATAACTCTGAAACATATTAGTCCCAAATACTATTTAAGTTTTAAGTAATATTGTTAGTACAGGGCTCTTTAGCAAGCCTTTTTATATTTTTATTTTTAATATTTTAGATTTTAGTGCTACATTTTTCTCATCACCTCCCCCCCCCCCAAAAAAACCCACAATATTTGTCAGAGTTTGGATTATAATATTATTTGTATGCATAACATAGATCAATTTTTAACCCCTTAAGCGGTTTTTTATTACAACAATAACATTCAATTCACGAATTTATTTAAATTTTACTGGATGTGTAGATAAGATTTTACTGTGATGTACTATGTAGCTGAAAAATGTTGTTGAGATCGATAATTGATAATAAAGTACCTAGAGAGTCATTAGTGCAGACAGTATAAAATAATAGTGAAAAATTTTATTCAACAATTAATTAAAATCTAACAAACATTATACAGATTATCGTATAGAATTAATTTAATGAAAAGGATATTATTTTTTAAACAAATTGCTTTTAAATATTGTAAGTAATTATTAATGAATCTTTACGAAAAAAGTCTTTTTGAAATTAAAATTTAATTTTAGGTTTTTTTAAAAATACTTTTAAGTGTATTTTAATAATAAATATGTTTTATGTATGTACATTTTGGAGTAAATTTATGTTTAATGTTTATTATACACTGATTCTGCAAAATTAAAATACATGTAATATTCTCCATATCATATTTCTAGGAATCAAATCAAAAAAATATCGATATTTACTCAACAGCATTTTTCTTACTTCAATAGTTTATACCAATAACTGTTAGACTCATAGATGTATGGTAAGACATTGTCACAAAACTACAATAAAAAATGAACGGTGCTTTTTTTTAAAAAAAAATACTGCCCGACACAATCATTTGGATATATTTTTAAAAAGAACCCCAATATACTGTGCTCAGTGATTTCATTATTACTCAATACACATATTGGAAAAAAGAACAATTCGTTTTGGATTCAATAGTTTACATTTTTCTATCATAATATGATAATTTTTGACTCAATTTCTTATATAACTTTGATAAAAATTCAAAATATTGCTATTTGCACTTTTGTATACCTTTGAATATTAGAGATATTTTAAAATTTAATTTACTTGTGATAGGAAAACAAGCTACAGGTTAAAAACCTAAGATCCCATTTGGCTAGTGAAAATTCTAAAGTTAATTAATCAACTTATAGTAAAAGATTATCAAAAAGAATTATAAATAGCTTTGGCAACTAGAGTAATATTTCTAAAAATTTTCAAATTTTTGAGCTTGTTTATTTTTAAAGCCTGTGAGTGATACTTTAAAATTTAAATATTTCCTTATCATATCAAATTTTAATGCAACCCGCTTTGAGAACATATATTTTGAAATGTTTCAAATCTATGACAATTATATACCATACTATATATGTGTCACATATATGTATACTTATCATATGCTATATATGTACCTTTATTACATGAGTAATAAGCCGCACTTAAAAGCGCTGCTACTGTACCTGTAAGAAATGGTGACGTCACAATTAATGATGTCACAAGTTTCATGGCGTCAGAATTATAATCTTAGCAACCAAAAATCCGTCTATAGTATTTTCAGAATTTTAGGTTGCTTAAGTTAAGTTGTTCTATAGGTAACTATAGGTACTAGCTTTTGTGTGTGAGCTTTTGAAATAATTATTAAAATATTATTATTAATCTTAAATAAATATAGGGAGTATCAAAAATTCAAATGCAACAATGAAATTACTGTGTATTGAAAATGTGAAAAAATAAAATGTGTATTGAAAAGCACTTAAAAAGTATATTTTACAAGAAGGAAAAAATTTAAAATTAAATTTTGTTCATCTTTTTGAATGTATTATGATAATTTTTTCGACGTAGTATGGTTTCTTTTGTAATCTTGATCACGTATTCAAATATATTCTTGACATTTTTATTATATGTTTTTGAAGTATTACACACACATTTTGTGTATATTGATGGAATAGAATAGTTTCTTGTACTTGTGAAATGTGTATGTGTAAACAATCGATCTTGAAGTAACTTTATATTTGTGAATTACTGCTTTTGCTCGTGTGATTTGTTTGTTTTTAACTGGAAATTGTGTTTTGTAATACATTTTTTTAACATTAATGTCCCGTCATTAATTTTTTAAATGTTTCTTCAAAAGCTTCATCTTGCTAATGATTACCCTTGTTATTATTACTATGAATGAGCTGTGAGCTACCTACACACTTCTAAATAATTAAATAAATGTGTAAACTTCTCAGTAGATGTTTTAATATTTTTTAGAATTATTTAACTATCATCGTGTGATTTTTAAATTTTTTTTATAATATTTAACTAAGTAGATTAATGTAATGAAGACTTATCTGTGTCTTGTCATTCAGCTGCTATTTTGTGCGCAGTGTATTGAAGTTATTTCTAATGCGCAATGCACTTTGTGCTATATACTGAATAACTGAACTTAGTATCGTTCTCTTGAATCATATTTGAAACAAGAATGTTTAGAGAATCTCTTTCATCATATCTATTTATCTTCTTTTTGTCAATGAAGATGCAATATGGTCATAAACTTTTGTGACTTCTCTCTTTACACTTAAGCTCATACTCTCTTAATCATCAAAATGTTTTGACTTTATTCACGTAGATATATTACACGAATTTTTATTTATGATCAAATTTTGTTTATGTATGAATGTTTTTTTTTAAAATTATAAATCATTTTTGAGAAATCAATCTAAATTGATACGTATTTACTGATTTATTATGTATTTATATTTTTTATATTTACTGGTGTATAAACTTTGTACTTCAAATTTTCAGTTGATTTTTTAAATATCTTAATACTTGCATGTAATATGTTTTGTGATACTCTGTAATATCAGGTTATTCCATAATTACTGGCCGCAATCAATATAGAAAAATTTTACAGATAGTACCAACCGGTACAGTAGGGATGCACCACCAATCCCCTCTACAATGTGAAATGGGAAAGTTCACACACTATATAAATACCTGTCAGGATGCTAGAAACATTTAAGGATACGATGAAACAACGTGACGTGTGAATCGTTATCCAGCACAAGTTCCGGCTGGGACATTCGGGGGATGCAACAGTGGCCAACATCAACAAAGTAGACAGTCTGTAGATTGTTTGCCAAGTTTCGTAGCGGCAATATGGAGATTGACCATAAGCCAGGATCCAGTCGTCCAGTGCAGTGTGATTGGACCATTTATGGCAGAAAATCAAAACCCGGTCAACGTCAATGGTACGACAGCTATGAGCCAAACTCTCTATATCACCACAAACTCCTGACATTTGGCAGCAATGGGCATGGTGAAACAGCTCAAAACATGGGTATCACATGCCCTAACGAAGAAGCAACGTCTACGACTCCTGGAGACTTGTAAATATCTACAGATCTACATTCTTGCATCGCATCCTGACTGTGGATGAAAAATGGGTGTTGTACGACAATCGCAAGCGCAAAGCACAGTGGCTACATGAAAGCGAACCTACGAAAAGATACCCGAAACAAACCTCCATCCACAGAAAAGTCTCGTAACCCGTTTGTGTGTGTGGTGGACCGTCAAGACCGTGGTCTATTATGAATTCTTTCCAAGAGGCCAGACCATTATTACTAACGTATACCGTCATAAACTGGATGAATGTCACAGGAAATAAAATCCATTCACTGTGCTGGATAAAATCCATCTTTTTCTTTGTGACTCATGTTTTCTTTCGCGTTACATTTTCGGCCAATAACTATGGAACAACCTAATATTACTGTATTTTTCATATTTTATTATGTGTCTCCATTCCTTTTTTCATTTGTGTTTACTTATTTTTATTTAAGACTCTTGTACAAGTCCGTTTATATTTATGTTATACTTTTTCGTTTCTAGAATATTCATGGGTTAAAATATATTATTGTCATGTAAAGGATATCATTGGTTTCCGTGCTTCATGCACAGTATTTATCAACCAATATGTATACTCAGTAGATTAGAAATCAATAAATTTAAAAAATGTATTTCTGTAATGTTTCTTTTATCATGAAATTCACTTAATAGGAAACGTTTCGTGAGATCGAAAAAAAATGGGTACTTTTTCATTTCGCCAGCGGAACATTCCCACTGGCAACCATTTGAAAAAATTTAAAACGACATTAAAAAAAATGTTTATGCTTCCGAAGTAAAAAATTCTTAGAACTAACATTAATTATCATTTTTTATATGTATATTGTGTGTTGTCGTCAATCAAGTCTTAGCGAGATTTGCGCCGGCGAAATGAAAAAAAATGTTGCAGAATAATATGACAATAAAAACTGTTTGGTCATATCACTAATTAGGGTCAAGTATGGTATCTTCATAATGAAAAAGGTATTAAAAATTTTAAAATGGAAAAAAAATAATAAAGACTTATATATAATATTTATTTGAAGACACATATTAAAGGAACCGCTTAAATTTAATGGTAAGTCCATCATAAACTTTAACTGTACATCTAATTTATTTCATGATTAAAAAAAACTATTTATAATGTAATATTAAGGCATTTCAGATATTGATACAAATTTAAATATATATATTTATCTATATGACGATTCGAAAGAAGTATGGAGAACTTTTCGGAAACAGTTTTTTATTCGTTCATAAAACAGCGCTCAATATCTTTACTGCAAGACAAACCAATGACAACTGTGCTGATTTTCAATTGAATTGTATATTTATTTCAATAACTGCTCAATCATCATTTTTTAGTTAAGTTTCGAATGGAGAGTAAAGCGAGAGAACTGAAGGCTGAATGATCTTTTCTGAGAAAGCATTAGCTGCTTAATTTTATACACGAAAACATACGGTAGAAAAATAAACGTTCAATGAGAAACAAAATTTTGTTTAGGTTATAAATTAATTATCCTTACATATATGAATTCATAATTCTTTTAAAAAATTAAAAATGTTATTAAAATTCATAATTATAAGACTTGTAAAATTCTTGATGTTTTATTTCAAAACCATTCTAATTAACATTAGTATTGAAATCAATCATTTTAAATCAATAAAAAGTACCATATTATTTTAAAGCGGAAAAAGAAGAAAAATTAAAATAAAATTCTAAACCTGTAACATTTAATCATGAGAGGAAAAAATAAAAATTCCAAGAAAAGCATCAATAATAATATGTATGAGACAGAGTCTTTTATCTTAAAATGTCAGAAGCCATGAGATGAGTAAATGATGCATTACTATATAAATATATAAATAAACATTCTTACAAACTATATAGATATTCTATAAACAAAATTGAAAATTATAATATATATATATATATATATATATATACAGAGAGAGAGATAAGTAAAGTGGTTAGGATGATGGATTTTTGTGACTCAATATCTAATGACAATTTTGGAAAGGAATCAATTTTTGTTAATGATCTTAATGATTATAGTAGTAATATTAAGACTAAACGATTAAGACAAGAATGTTTTGAAACAAAAAATTCATTAATAGTCATATTCATCATTTTCAACAAACAAAAAAAAAATTCAGATTCTAGCAATTATAATAAACAAATTGGTGATAAAAGAAAAATTAATAGTACTACTCTACATGCAAATATAAAGACGAAGTATTTACAAACAATTTTGAAAACATTAAATCTAATATTAGTCTAAAGTTGAGATTCAATAAATGTAAAGATAGTAGATGTAAGACTTGCACTATGAACCACGATCAATATGATTGTGAATCTAAATTTAACCTATGTAAAACTTTTAATTGTATTTTCCTCTTAAATTGCAAAGTTTGTGAGTATAAATATATTGGACAGACCTCGAATATTATTAACATTAGGATTAATCAACATAGACATGATGTTAAAAACTTCAGTAATTCCAACAATTCTAATAAAATTGAACTCAGACGCTTTCACATGCATGATTTTAAAAATGTTGAATTGGCAATTATTAAAATTATACTAAATAGTAAGCACAGGGTTATGGTCAGAAAGTCACTTTATTAAGAGTTTTAATACAATATATCCATATGGTCTTAATGTTATGTATACCAAAAATACATTGCAAATTATGTTAAAGAATTTTTTATAATGTTCCAATTTAGATAATAATTCTAAAAGAAATTCTAGAAGCAATAGAACTAAAAGGGAAAATTGAGGTAAAAAATCTTTAATTGATAAAATTAAAGTTATAGATGATTTTTAAATAAATTTTAATACCAAGGACATCAAATACTTTATGATTGGTCTTAATAAAAAGGAAATAGTAATGTTAAATGAAATCTTAAATAATGAGTGCTTAAAGGTGTGTCACGCAGTTCACATCATTAAAGATATTAATAATTTCTTAGTTAATAAATTCAATAAAAATATTGATAAAATTAATGAACCTACTATAGAGTACTGCACTTTATTATTCATTAATAAAACATTTGATAAAGTTAATTTTTCTAATGTAATTAATAGACATTTGTCACTTTTTGTCACACATATTACATAATAGTTAAAAAAGCTTTTAAATATAATAAAACGATGGGCAGATTTATCTTTAATTACTATAATAGTTCACCTTCCCTTGAAATATACGATTGTAAATGTAAGAACTATCATGAATTTATTGATAGTCATCATAAACATGTAGTCACAGGCAACTTAAATATAATCAAGGACAAAATTTTATAAGATATGAGTAAAGACACTAGTTTTAGATTAACTATATTTCTAATAACAATAACACTATTAAAAACAAATTAATAAAGATATAAATAATTTTGTTACAAAATCTGCAGTTAAATATGGTTTGACTTTAGAGGGGCATTTGATGAATATAAGTAGAATATATTAAAAGACTGATGAAATTTAATTACCATTCTAAATCTGAGCTTACTTATAAAGATATAAAAAAGAAGATTTATGATTTACAAAAGAATTTTGTTATTGTTTACATAGACAAAGTGCCTGGAAATTATAAAGTAATTTGTATATATTTTTATAATAATATGATTCATGAACACTTTTTAAACAATGAATCTTTAAAAAGATTGGACTTGTCACATAAAGAAATTAATAATCGAATTATTGCTATATATAGAAAATTGGGTGTTTGCATTCATAAGATTAAGTTCCCACATATATTTTTAACACCTAAATTCCATAAAATTCCTGTTAAATTTAGAACAGTAACAAATGGTTTAAAAACATATATCACTACTGCAGGTAAAATTATACATAATATTATACAAAACTCCATCAATAATCAATATAATAAAACTATAATTAAAAATAGTAAAGATATTATAGATTTTTTTAAAAATAAAAATATTTATTCAGTGTATTGTTATGATTTTGAAGATCTTTTCAATTCCATTGATATCAATGATATTATTTAGATAATTTTAGAAAATCATAGTAATATAAGGTTTTTATTAATTTACAAAAATTTAAAACTGTCATAGATTTAGTCTTACAAGAAAACTACATTAGTTTTAATGGTTCTTTGTATAAATAAACAAAAGGTCTGCCTCAAGGTGGCCCTGCTAGGAATAATTTGGCTAACTTATATTTATACTTTTACGAATATAAACATATTATTAATAATGATTATTATATTTTTAGATATATAGATGATCTAATTATTTTTGGTAAAAATAATAATGTTAACCCTACATTACTTTTTATCCCAATTACTTAAACCTCATTAAAATTAATAGTAATCCAGCTAAAACTAATTACTTGGATGTATCATTGTATATTAAGGATTATAAATTATATAGTAATATTTATGATAAAAGAGATGATTTTAGTTTTAACATTCTAAAGTGCTATACTGGAATTCAAATTTATCTATATCTATATGTAGAAACAACATTTTTAATTATATTTATCGTAATAAAGTATTAGTAAGTGATATATTTATTATATATTTAAATTTTAATAACTTTATCAAGCATTGTATTCAACATGGATACCCTGCTCTAATTTTATTTACAGTTATATATCTATTAGTTCTTAGTGTAATTAATCTTGCATTTTTAATTAGTTGTACAGTTAATCGATAGATGGTGTCACATGGTAAATAAATTAATAATAATATATTTTAAATAAAATTAATTGTATATGTCTGAGTTGTACTTTTATTTTCTATAAGTTTTAAAACAATATTAAGAGTTTTTAAATGTATATATATAGACTTAATGCTATTTTATCATAACTTACTAATTTTATGCGTAACTGATATATTCCTTTAAGTCACGCGGGAAAAATGGTTATTGCTGTACTCACGTGGTAAGTTTTTTTCATCTAATTGTTTTTAGCATTGTTTTTAAAATATACTAGTAATTATTATAGGCATTAGGTTCATCGTTTTATATTAATAAATTGTGGTTTTATTTGTAATAGTTAAAAATTCTCTTGACATTTCTTACTTTTCCTATGGCCCAGAGTATTGGCAAATACAGGTGATGGTTGGGTAGCCGCAAAAGTTTGTTTAAACGTGCAATCCTAGTTCCTAAGGCCAGGAAGTTGATATAGTACTACTGTGGCTAATACTTTCACTATATTGACTAGTTATCTTATGTTTACAACTATTTTGTGTATATTTATGAATTAAATATATATATATATATATATATATATATATATATATATATATATATATATATATGTGTGTGTGTGTGTAACAATCCCCATTAATTATTCTTAATAACTTTTAATTTCCTATGGTCCATCCCTTCAGGACCAACGTTTTAGTAATAAGTTAACCAGACGCCTAACGAGAGTATTTTAAACTACATCTATCCATCCACTCAGATCATGTGATTTAAGCTGCCTATAAATACTGCAATTCCTGGAGATCAACGCTCTTTCGCTTCTGTATTTGTCTGCGTCAACATGTAGCCGGCTGCAGCTTGGTTTGTGTGTGTGTATTGTGTCGTCCTTGTAATGTTCTATATGTTCAAGATGTGGAATAAAACATTTTTAATAATCACAGGACTGCCCCATCAATCCCATATAAAAAGAAATACCCTTCAACGGCCACGTCTATTTCATATATATATATAAAGGGTGTTTTCAAGGAGCCCCAATCTACAAACACACTTTTACAAGAATATATCAGAAAATAATATTTAAATTGGATCAATATGACATACAATTTTTAAAAAAAATATTGTTTTTGTTCTAAAAAAATTCAAAAAAATTTTAATATAATTTCCTCATTAATATTTTCTTATGATTCAAGTGTCACCTACACATGCAATATCATATTCTGTATTTAATTTGCTTTTATATATTTTTTTTGTAGTTACTTATGTTGAGAAATATTTTCCCTTTAAATACGATGTTCAGAACGGCATTAAAACGTTTATAACTGTCTGAGAAGTTTTGTGCATTTTGCTTAAATTTGCAACCTGAAATTTAAGAGCTCTTCTTGCTTAGACTTAGATTTAAGCGTCGAATTTGTTGATGCGTCTATATGAATTTCTCTCCTTAATTATAAGTGTTTTTTTCTACACAAACAAAAAATGTTCATTTTTTATTGGAAAGCTATTTAGTTTTGCAAAACATTGCAAAATGAATATAAAATTGAACACAGGATAATAAGCAATAGAACATTCACAACCTAGTAGGTATAACATATAAAGAAAAAAAATTTTAATACTCTCTTATTATATCAAAAGTTCATGAAGTATTACAAAATAAAGTTATATATAAATTAAAATTTCAGTTTTAAGTACTTGTACCTATACAAACTTCATAGCAAACGTGAATTCGTTTTACAAACACATGTATAATTTTCTATTTGATCTTTTATTGTGACTTGTGGAAACCCCGGCTTGCCTCGTAGAACTCCAGGGCTTCATGGAACATAGTGTGAAGACCCCTGACTTAGAACAAACGATAGCAAATGTGTGATTTTAAAATAAGAAAATATGACAAAGAATTAAATAGTTAGTTCAATGGATTGTATATATACATACAGGGTAATTTTTTTAAAACTGACACTATTCAAAGCTACCTGGAGCTCGGTCAAACAACCGAAATGATCCTAAACTTGGTATGGATACGAATAATGACATGGAAAGTAAAATTCCGTGAAAAAAATTAGTTTCAAGTGTACAAATTAATAATAATTTTAAATTTCCGCATGCATTTCTTACTCCAAAATTTCATAAAAACCCAGTAAAGTTAAGAACAGTTACTAATGTTTTTGATACCTACATCAGCAAATCAGGTAAAATACTACATTAAATATTACAAGATACAATAAATAATCTTAAAATCAGTGCCCTACTTAAAAATAGTAAAGACCTTATTGAACAAATGAAAGATAAAAAGAATTTCTTCAATATACAGTTTAAATTATTTAGAAGATCTATTCAACTCTATTGATATTGATGATATGTTAAAAAAATATTTTTACAATTCTATAAAAATAATTTATTTAAAAATGTTAATTATTATGATAACTTTTTTAAGCACCGAAAACTTATTCAAGATCCTAATAGAAATATAGAAACATTCTACACAAAGAATAAACTAATAAGTAATGATTGGTTGTAGGACATTGGGTAAATACATATTTCACATAAGCAATACTACACTCATGTCCATAAATTAAGGATAATTCAGAAACACACAGAAATTGAACTCTAAAATCAAAATTTCACCTGTAGAATTATCACACACATCTGGAAGAAGAATATGCAAATTACAGGAAACCACCAGATGGCGCGGATAGTACGTCACAATGACGAGAGTGTAAGAGAGGGGTATATAAGGAATGGTGGCAAAGAAGTAAAATTGTTCACAAGCGCTTTAAAAGCCTTTCAGTGCAATAACCGCATAGTTATGGCACAAAGAAAGCATTTGGATGATTTTTTACGTGGTAGAATTATCAGACGACTGGAATGTGGACGTAGCCAGGTGGAAGTATCCGAAGAACTTGGAATCCCCCAGAGTGTCATCTCCAGGCTTTGGCAACGATTCCAAGATGATGGTAATGTGAGTAGATGTTACAGCACAGGTCGCCCCCGAGTTACAACGCCGAATGAGGACCGGTATTTGGCAGTTACTGCCAAAAGAAACAGACGGAGCACAGCATCAGACCTATCTCGTCAGCTCTCTTCAGTTACCGGTATGACAGTTTCAAGGCAGACCGTGTACAGACGCTTAGGGCACATTGGTCTATATGCTCGTAGGGCTGTCAGATGTGTTCCCCTTACCGCAACTCACTGTCGCCTGCGATTAACCTGGAGTAGAGAGCATGCATTGTGGACACCGCAACAGTGGTCTTGTGTGATGTTTTCCGACGAGTCCAGGTTTAGTTTGCAGTCTGATTCTCGCCGGACTTTCATATGGAGAACCCTAGGTACCCGTTACCACCAAGAGAACACCATTAAACGACACCGTTACGGTGGTGCAGGATGGCTCGTTTGGGGTGGAATTATTCTTGGTTCCAGAACTGGACTGCATGTCCAGAGTGTAACGATGACAGGCCACATCTATCGGGATGTCATTCTGGAACAACATGTACGTTTGTTTCGGGGCGCCATGGGTGCTGAATTTCTGTTTATGGATGACAACACCCGTCCTCTCCGTGCAAACATTGTAGACGAATGCTTTCAATCGGAGGATATCACCCGTATGGATTGGCCAGCATACTCACTGGACTTGAATCCAATAGAGCATGTGTGGGATATGCTTGGCCGACGAATTGCAACCCGTCAACCCCCTCCCACCTGTCTACCGGAACTTCGGAGGGCATTGCTTGATGAGAGGTGTAATATTCCCCAAGATCAGATTGATAATTTGATACTCAGCATGCGTAGGCGTTGTAAGGCCTGTATTGCATCGTCCGGGAGACATACTCCGTATTAACCATCATACTAACCACGTTATATTGTTTTTTGTAAATAGGTTCTTTCTTGAAATTTGCTCCAGGGAGTAAAAATTGCAATTTTTATTAATTATGTTATACATATAGCATCTTTTTTGCTCTTTACCTTTTGTTTAATAAATAGACTTTACAAATAAGTCAAATTTGTTTTGCTTCTGTCTCTTTCTTTGCCTGGACTTCATTATCCTTAATTTATGGTCATGAGTGTATAACTGTTGACATTTGTGCTTAAATTCAGTCCTATTGAAAAGCAAAATTTTTGCCAGGATTAGATAAATTAACTTTTTAACAGATATAACGGACAGTTGTAAAAATAATGGCTGTAAGGACTTCTACTATACTTATCAGGTACGAATAAGGATTCTTTGTGCCGAGAAATCGTACGTAAAACTCAAAGGTCATTTATGATGAAACCAAACTGCTGTAAATTATTTGGTTCTGTTTGGAAACACATAGGAAAATATGCTATGACTTTTTACTAAAGACCAGGAAGGTGTGTAAATTTGTATTTATTCCGTCCAATTTTGTTGATGTAGATAAGTTCAAATATTTTGCTGAAAACCATACCAGTGATTATATTTGAAGCTGGTGACTAATTGGAAACTACCTCGCTAACTGAGACCACCAAAAGAGTCAATGGCGTAACATACACCCCCACAACCCTCACTTCGCCTGAAGACTGACTGATGTCAAGTACATACTTAACCAGTTTATAAAATATTAAAAGAAAAATTGATTTTGCAAGCGGGCCATAGTATTTACCGCTACGTCACTGAAAAGAGTATAGATTATTTTAGTGTCGACATCACCAATATTGCTCATTTATCGCTCAAAGCGATGCCCACGTTCCTGATATGGTTGAAAAAAATCCATGTTATATATAAGATAACTGGAATGGGAAGGTTTATAGTTCGATTTATATATCTCAGTTTGCATTTGCACATTGTATCCATTGTCTGTGCATAGTTTAATCTAGAATTCTAGGACGACACTCTCGGATTGTGAGCCATTGAAAACAAATAATTTTGCTGCCCGGATAGTGCCAATTAAAGCTCATTTTGGGCCCTGGTCGCAGAAGATGTACAGGCCCCCTTATACTGGTGGATCGAAATTTATAACCAGAAAAAAATCTGGTTAAGTTCAGCTTATTCGGGCCCTTCCCTGGGCGCCAGCCCCAAGCATCCAATGGATAAACCGGCGGTATGTCCAGAAAATCATGATTAATTACTTCGATAAATTCTATTTGATCTAATTCTTTTTTGATTTTTTACTCTTATTATTGTTGAAATAAAAAATAGTAATAATGATACCCTAGAGGATCCTAGAAATCCCGGATTTTCTTTTACCATAAGTTGAAATAATAATTTATACAGTTATCTTGTATTTAGGCATTTTTTGACAGAAACGAAAATATGAACGTCGAAATATTGTAGTAATCTGTTTTAAAGAAATTATGTGACCAGGAATTGGCATAATACTTGTTTGCGATGCTGGTGTACTTGCTCCGTATACAAGTCAATACATAAATCATTACTTTATTGCATGATTCGTGTCTTTGCTTATCAACGTGCAAAGAACAGAACCTGTACGCATACTTAAGGCACCCGACTAGGTTCGAAGACCAATTATTCAAAAATTGATTATCAGAAGAATTTTATTGTTTTAAAGAACATAAATAGGCTTAAATAGTTATAATTATGAAATAAATACCATGCATCACCCAAGTTTTTGAAAAAAAAATTATTTTTATAAAAATTTTTTTAAAAATTTCAATTTCAAGAAAAACAGCATAAAAAAATATATTGGACATAATGTAATTTTAATTGCATTGATATATTTATTGATCCACCTGAAGTGTCACAAACCGCAGGTTAAAAATTATTTTCAAAAATAAATATTTAATAAGCATACGAACTTCACGTTAATGATTTTTCGTCAAAATTACTCTATATTCTAAGCTAAAAAGGACTATAAAATGTGATTATATAAATGTAAGTATCTTAAAACCTGCGGTTTTCTACACTCTCAAGAGCTTATAACATAAGTGTTGCAAATTTCGTTGAATTTTATATAATTGTTTTGGAGATATCCCAGTTTTCATGCACAAAAATTATCGTGAAAATTTCATTCTTCAAAAAACACATTTAAAAAATATACTTATAAGTTACATAAAGTAAATATTAAAAAAAAAACTTAAAATTCTCCAGTTTTATATGTTATTCCTTCTTCTTCCTCATTTTTTATATTTTTTTTTTTTTCGAATGGCCCTAAGTTTTCTTCTGCCGGTTTTTGCTGTTGGCAGTGAGTGACGTTTTGAATCTGCAATGCGTTCATTATCGAAGGTTTTTTGTCCCTGTACAGTATAATAGCTCGAAACAATACCCATTTCATTTAATATGGAAATTAATCCCTGGAAGCCATTATTAAACTGCACAATAGCAATATAAGCTCCAAAACGCACAATGTTTGATGCTCAACGAAAACTTCTTTTGGTAATATCTGCCACAAAATTGCATTAAAACTTTCGTTCGGATTTTGAGTTTTGCCATGTAAACATTTCTTTAAAAGATTTCTGTCACACAAATCCATATAAACTGGCTTTATCGTGTTAACAATATTTTGTGGCAGTCCCAAGGATTTATCCTGAAACACAATATTAGAAGCTTTAGCCCGTTGAAATTTACACCAACTTTCAGCTCCGACAGGGCACTGTCCATGTTTTGGCTATGTTTTGATGAGCAACGATGAAAGAAGGCAGCAATAACAGCAAACTGCATTTTGTCCAAGTTCCCAATATTGCTTCGAATAGCAATTCCATAGTAATTCTGTAGCTTATTAATTAATCCATCAGTCAATTTACCTCCCCCCCCCCCGAGTCCTTTATTTCTGCTTTTCAATTTTCGAAGCCTTGTTCCAACTCTTTTTTGAATATGCCCTATACATTCTAGTTTCGTAACAGAATCTTTCCCGTAAATGTCCTTCACGGCATCAAAAGCTTTGGAATCTCCATCCCCATAATAGTCAGTATATCTTAACATTCTATGATCTTCCGACCTCTCAAAAATACGATAAGCCCCGACCGGTTCCATACTGGATGAAGATCCCTTATGAGGATTACACCATAATTTCACATTTTGTTGCTCCGTCTTTGAATTGCATTTTCTACAAAACTGAGATAAAGTTTCAAAGTCAACAATTTTCGCAGTATCGACAGATATTGCACTAACACAACCATTTAGCGAAGAAAAACCACGACGCTGCCAGGTACCATCCACCGAAACACCACAATTTACAGTATCATGTATAGATTTTTTTAATTGCCTAATACCTTTTGCTGCGTCATTCATTATTTTTTCTCCAATGGAAGTAGCAGCACTGAGGAGTTTTTTTTCCCTCTTGTTGGCGGAGTGAGTGAGTGAGTGAGTGAGTGAATATTAACGTCCCACTGTTCAGCTACACGAGGGCTTTTGGGGACGGTCCGCGTAATTTTGAACCCTGGTCAAGTGACGCGGACGACACCTGAGCTGACACCCCCCTTTCCTAACTACCACACCACACCAACGGGAGGACGTTTAAGCTCTCGACAGATTTAACATGCATCGCTCCCCAACACGGCGGGTCTTCAGTGGTACTGGGATCGAACTCATGACACGCTAGCCACGATCCGATGCCTAGACCACTTGGCTTTCACGGCCTTCTTGTTGGCGGAATGCAAGCTTTGAGAGAAAGGGAGGTAGATTCAAAACAGCACAAAGTTTTCTGCTGAAACACCTCTACCAATCAATCATAAATCATAAACAAAACGAGTATTGAGTTCATTCATTTTGTCTAACTTTTTAGAAGTACAAAATGCCGATATTAAACTGCAACTTTTGCAGTGCAAAGAAAAGTTTGAAGATAATCCAAACCTTGAATTTTCTACAAGACAAAGGCTTCCTGCTGTACAATTTTTTGTTGGGCAACACAATAAGGAAAAAATACCAATTAAAATTTCCAGTTCAATCAACCTGTTTCCAGTTAAATGTTCTGAAATATTACTTTCATCATCATTTACCTGATTACATTGCTGCAGCTTCAGTGAACTGGCGGTCATAATTTCTTCCTTGCATGAAGCAGTTTCAATGCATGTATTTTGGTTTCCATGAAACTTCCTTTTACGGGGACGATATGAACGACATTTACCCATGATTTCAGGTAAAATTAATTTAAAATTAAATTAAAATAATTTAAATTCTAAAAATAAAGCAAAATATAGAAAAAACAGCATTAAGATAGGCGTGGTAAATCTAACGTCGAATGTAAACAAACACGGAATAGTGATAGTCTTAAAATTGCGTTGCCAATCGCTAGCAACAAAATTGTTTGAAATAATTATTAGCAAACTGTGGCTTAGGAAGCAGATAATTAAAATTTTGGTTTTTGGAATTCCATTTTAGGGAATTAATAATTAAACACTGCATATGTCGCACACTTCCGGTCCAGATGACATCACTTCGTTTCAAACTACTATGACTTATTAAAATTGCTATATTTAGAGTTCTAATTTACGTAAAATTAAAATAAAGACTGCTTTGGAATCTTAAAGGTTGGTACTTTGTTTTACAATCATAAAAAAAAAAAAAAAAAAAAAATTCGAAATTTTTGTCAAAAAACACTTTTTTAACCTAGTCGGATTTTTTAACTCTAAGTAAAAGTTTATTTTCGAGATAACAATAAGATAAAAGCTTTAGATAGCTATACATATAAAATGTTTATGTATAGTTACTGTTCCATGTAAACAATAGGTATTTTACATTTTCCTCAGCATGCAGGTATCTCACGGCCACACCTTTTGAATGTTTTAATGTCCTTTCCCCATTTTCTAATGGATCATCTACCGCTTCCACAAGCTCCCGCATTGCAAGTCTATGAACTAAAGCGCGGGTGGGCAAATAGCAGCACACACAAAGAGTGTTTCTGCGGCCCTTCAGACAGAAAAATAAGACCGATATATATATATTTTCCCCGTAATCGGCCCAAAATTCTTCTCGTACTTTCCACTAGGCCGGTCACTTCTCATGTGCGAGCGAAACCTTTATAACAAGTAAACAAAAAAATTTTTTAAAAAATCTAACAATCGGCTGGGAAAATGTTCTTTATACTTGGGTCGACATGTATTTGTGAGCAAAGTTGTTCTTGTATGAGAATCAACAAGAGTAAATATAGATGCAAGTGGGCTGAATTAACTTGCAGGCTATGATGAGAATTTCAACAATAAACTCACTCCTGATTTAAAAACACAACGGTAGGAAAGCGTGATATGGCACAATTTTCTCATGAAACTGGTTCTAAAATGATATGTGCTTGCAGCTGTAGATAATATGAAATCAGCATAATAAAAAAAATTTAAAAAACATTGACACACTGTTTTATTTAATT
Source organism: Trichonephila clavata (assembly GCA_019973975.1). Lineage (NCBI taxonomy): Eukaryota > Metazoa > Arthropoda > Arachnida > Araneae > Nephilidae > Trichonephila > Trichonephila clavata. The sequence goes on from BMAO01030339.1 coordinate 81,476, forward strand.
AATTGATTTTTATGGTACAGTTTATACCTTTAAGTGATACAAAGTTAATTAATGAATGCAATCATCTTAAAAAAGTGTGGCTTACCGGTATTCCCTGCTGCCCACTTATTGGCATAGCTAGTCCTTAGTGGGCATCAAAATTCCTTAAAGGCTCTTTTTTGGGAGCCCTTGACGTTTTGTAATTTTTTGTTTACTCATTTTGGGGCCCCTATAGCTTGGGAATCCCGTATCATTGATACGGCTGATACAGCGGTAGCTACGCCCCTGTACCCATCCATTGTCTAGAATAATCTATGTGTGTAAATGTACAACATATTTTATATGTAATTTAAATGAAAACCCACCCAGCACTTTCCTATAAAAAGAAGTTTTTAATTCTTTTAAGGTATCGACTACCCTAAAACTGTGAATTTTGCCAAAAATGGACAAATTTTTTTTAGGATTTTATTTTATGGGCCATCTTATAAGCTTTATAAAAATACCAAGTTAATATATAATTTTCCGTTTACTAGAACAAAACCTACAAGTGTTTTAGTAAAAGCAGATGCCATTACTTTAAGCAAGATGTCATACTTTAAAACGCGTTTTACTCGAAATGTGATTTTTTGAAAATAATCAAACGGGGTCAGCGATTGCTAAAAAAGTTGTGAACATAATTAACTGAAATTTTTTCTGAAAGTTCTGTGTAATAGTAGAATTGTTTTAACCCTCAGATTTATCAATCACTGTTTTATTACAAAATTTACAGTCCCTTATGTGAGTATAATCACTGTCTTTTTAAGCATTTTCATACAGTAAACGAGATAAAGTGCTCTAGTTTTGTAAAAAAGAAAATATCTCTTATCCTGAAGGTCATTTCAAAATTGAATAATATAGCAACACATTAGATTGAAAAAATTGAAAATTTGTTCATAAACCTTTGGTGCAGAATGGGCCGCGTTTATGCTATTTTTTGTCAATTTTTACCTATTTTTTCCCATTTTAGTAATAATAATTTCTTTTTCTCTTCTTAATTTTAGCACATTTTTCTTAAAATGCACTAAACAAATCTAAAAATAACAAAAAAATCCCCATATCTCCTTTTTGTAAAAAAAAAGTTGTCGAACTATTCGGATACCTTAAAAAAAAAAATGCACTTTTATTAAATACTATATGCAAATAAACATATTACATACATCATTAAAAATAGTCGATGGTAATCGGAAAGTGTTTTACCTTTTAATTCCATGATTATAAAATGTTATGAAAAATTCTCAGGACATTAGAACCATCACAGATTGTATAAATTTTTCAATGAAGAATAAAATGATCTATTTTTATAGCATTTATGAAAAACTGGATTTCCAATTGTTTCAAGAATGGAAAAGAATATATTTAGCTAAAATATGTTCAAAACAATATGCAATAAAATGAAAATCGAAATAATTTTGAAACTAATTGTAGTGATGAGTTTGCGCAAACATCGAAAGCGGAAATAACTACTACATAAAAAGAGCCTTGTCGATTGAATTATTAAAACAAAGATAGAAATTTCAGAATTCTACATTAAAAAACCTAAAAGCATTCCTTCAGTTTCAAAAATTGGTCACATTTATCCTTTTCTTTTTCCATAAGTCTTTGGAATATTTAAGGAAATAAAAAATTTCGATGGTGACAGCAGTGGTTTCCAAACTTTTTATCGCCGGTCAACATTTGATAGTTTTACCACTGTCCACTGAGGGTGAGATGTTGATTGCTTATATTTTATGTTGTCTTGATTTAATAATTTTAATTTAATTGTATTTAAATATGCCTGTAGAATAAAATACAGCGGCATGAAAAAATTAATATAAAATGATTTAACATGGAATGTAAAATGATTTCTTTGGAAAATCGTATAAACCCAAGAGAAATACACCACAATAAATTAAATGGAAATACTTTAATGTTCCATGGGCGGCCAGGTAAAATTTGATCCATGGACCAGTATTGGTCTGCGGCCAGGGGGATGGGGACCACTGGAGAACAGGATGGTTATAATATATATATAGGAATGTATGGATGGAAGTGACGCGTAGAACGTAGAAGAACTAACACAGAAAAATTAGACATGAAAGGAAAAACATTTTTTTCTTACAACATCATGACAACATGCCTGTTTATTACTCAGAGCTATATTAAATACTATAATACATAAATAGCTAAAACTAGGACTACTAATATTAATACTGCTAGTAAATTTTTTATTTCTTGTTTTGTTGAAAAAACACTCTTTTCGTTGGAGTCAATGTTTTCTAAAATTTGTAACCCATTTTCAATTAAACTGATGTGGCTTTTGTCAAATTCCCAACCGTCATTCGATCTTCTGAATTTTGTGAACTGGTCTTAAGTTCTTCAAATAAAATAAATATTCATCTTAAAATATATAATTATTAGGCATACAAAAAACAAGTTCTATTAGAAATTTGAAAATATATATGTCACAAAATTAACTCATTAATTGCCTTTTTTTTAATTTTTTACCAGATAAGTTATATATGCCCAAGAAATGTGAAATAGTATAATTATTTTCAAATTATGCTTTTTTGTTTTGAAATTATTTGATATTTTTAAAAAATTTTATATTTATTATATTTACACAGTGATTGCAAAAAAAAAAGTATAGAAGGCCCACATAATTTTCCCTAATGTTTGTGTTTGACTTAATTTTTCGTTGTGAAATCATAGTACTATATTAACTATTTTTGTTGATTCAAATGTATTTCCCTATGCTGTTTCCAAATCTGTTACTAGTTTTTCAATACGACAAACATTTTTATAGTAAAGATGCCAGAACACAAGAATGTGTAGTGTGTGTACAGAATAACACAATTTAGAATTAGATATTGTACGTAGAAGAATAGCAAAGCCTTACAAGTGCGATACATTTGGCATACATTTTGAAAATTCTATGATTGTTAAAACATCAATATTTTATGAGTCAGCTGCTTGTTTTAATTAAAACTCCGCATTTTTTTTTTTTGGCATGGAATGCACCAATTTCACAAGAAACTCTTTTATGACTTCATGGTTGAAAGAAAACATCAAAACTTAAAGTAACTGAAGTTTACTTGAAGGTTTTTCTTCGAAACATCATATTGAAATTTTATGACATAGGTTTTTCATAGAATAAAGATCTGGAGACTAATCCAGTTAGCTCACTCTATTCACAGTATTTTCTTGGAGCTATTTTTGGACAACATTTGCTCGGTGATATGGAGTATTATTGCCCTGAAAAATCCATGACTGATCTCGAAAAAGATCTCCCGTTGTAGGTAGCAATTTATTTTGTATTATTCTGCATTATTTTTCAGTATTCCCTTGTTTTCCCTGTTCTTCTCACGATATGAAATCATTTAGTGCATGTTTTCTGACTTTAGTTGCTTTGTCTTCATTATATCCTTATGCTTCGTATTTTTTTATGTAAGTTTTTATCCTAGTTTTTCTTATAGAATTTTTTTTCGTAATATTCTTCTCTATGAAAGAAACCTTATTGTTTTCTATTGATACTTTAATTTTATTTTACTGTCTGGTTTTTCATTCACGTGTTATTGAAATAGGCCTAGTGTTTCAACATAGCTCTATTTTTCTCTATTATGTCTAAAATTTCAGCTGTCCTGGAAAGGTGGTACCATAAAGCATTGCTTAACCTTAAATCACTGACCTAATTCATCAACAGCTTTAGAAATCATAATTTTCTCCATTTTAGTCCAAAGACTCTTTCCGTATCGTCAATTGTTATGTTTCTTTGAATCCAATTTCTTTCGTTTCTGGCCTTGTAGGTAATACAAGTTTCCACCTTATTATACATATATTTCATCTTATTTTATACTATATACATATATAACACGTCATTTAGTGCATGTTTTCTGTCTTAGTTGCTTTGTCTTCATTATATCCTTATGCTTCGTATATTTTATGTAAGTTTTTTCCTAGTTTTTATTAAGTATTATTTTGTGTCTTCCATTATAATGCAGAAAGAAAAATTTACCCGTAATTCAAATATTATTCACCCACGAACTTCAAATTGCAAAAAACTACTAATTTCAATACACTAAGACATTCTGCACATCCTGTTTTCAACCCTTCATCACAACTGCTCTCTAATTGGTTGTAGTAATGGAACATTTCATTGGTTGGAAAAAAAAAACTTATTACAGTTGCCTTGTGCTTTTGTCTTACCATGTTTTTTTTTCAAAATATTGATAAAACTATTTACGTTACATAAATTCGACAAACAGATTTGAAATCATGAAAAATACATTAAAACCAATAACAATAGTTGAGATAGTACGATAATTTCATAACGAAAAATAAAGTCAAATAAGAAAACTAGGCAAACAATTGAGTGTGCTCAGGACAACATTATAACAAGGGATGTATATGTTACCGTTAAAGTGCATAACTCAGTTATTTCATAGAATAACTAGGTATTTCATGAAATAACTAGACTCAAGTCAGTTAAAGTATATAATAGATGAAAATTTTCATACTTTACCTAGTTATTGTATGAAATAACTAGGTATTCTATATGAAATAACTAGAGATAGAGTGAAAAAAATAAACAATTTCAAAGATATTTCTATAAATTAATGGATCATAAATAGCAAAGATCTCTCGAAAAATACATTTGATCTCTTTTTCGGATGAATAATTGATAAATAATATAATTTATTATTGCTCATATTACTAACATTAGTTAAACAGAAAGAGTTTATACTGCAAAAATAGATTATATTTAAATATTATCAACAAAAATACATGCTGTGTGGGGGAAGAAAAACTGTTGCTTCATAAAAATATTGTATAAACTTTTTTAAACAAAAATGTAAGAGAATATTAATTTAAATTTTATAATACCTTTATTTTATTTCTCATAATTTATTAGAGCAAGGATTGCTGTGATGACACTTTGTATTTTACTCTGCTTATTTTTGAAACAAGCACACTTTTTACTATTACGCCTTTTTTTTAAAAAAGAGCACTTTTTAAAATCTTTGTCCAGTACCGCAACTTTGAGCTGTTGCAACAGATTGAATCGTTCTGTCAATATTTGGAACTTCTTCAATGGAAATTAACTATCACTGGCATATACTGAACTGATATCTAGAGTGCAATTGTTTTATTCGGCCATCTCTCTAGTTCCTAATCGGAAAAATCCTCTTTTCCTAAAGCAGCTAGAACCGGTCAAAGAACTTACGAGTGCCGTATTTCATACTTTAACGATCAAGTAATCGTTATTCTATAGTACCTAGTTAAATCGTAGAATTCAATAATTTTATACACTTTAACTGACTTGTCTAGTTATTTCATGAAATACCTAGTTATTCTATGAAATAGTGGATTTTAAGCTTTAATGGTAATACATATAGGGGAGACCGGGGCAAGATGACGACGTTAACAGTTTTTTGTTGTTTATTAATTTATTTTTAAGGGTAGTAAAATCAATTTTACATGAACTGTTAGAGTTGTCCTTTGTAGTATTAAAATATATTACCATTTAATTTTTCCAATAAAAGAAGTTAAGGATTATTTTATTTTTTCATAACCTTAACAAATCGTCATCTTGCCCCAATACGGGGACAAGATGACTTTTGCCTTGGGGCAAGATAGGCGACACTAAAAAAGGTTGAACATATTTTTTCTTTTGAATGTGTTACATGGTTTTACAAATGATAACTGTGCTTTTAAATCTTACAAAGTATCAAACTAAGCAGAATGCATTGTAACGTAATGTTGAAGTGTTTAGTTGTGTACCTAACAATTGTCACAAATAAAAATGCCATTTTTATAATTGGAACATTCCTCATGCAATCACTCTTGGCATTTACAGCACTGGATCCATTCTTCTGTTGGAGGGTTCCTCTTTACAAGCAGAACATCTTATAACACCGTCCTTTGAAGTTGATACAGCTGGAATGTTCGGCCTATATTTTATAAACTTAGGCTTACAGGAACAGTTTGAGTTTTTTTTACTCCCTTTTTAGCTTCACGAGCTTTTTTCTGTTTTTTTTTAACTTCCTGTTCTTCCTTTTACTTTTCCCTTTTTTCTAACATTTGTGTGCTTGTAGGAATGCTAGAACTAAGTTTATTTGCTTTTTCTTTTTTTTCTCACATTATATTGTTTTAAGCAATGGTTTGAAATAAAAAACACTAACAGGCTTCTTTGGTGCATCGGAATCAGCATTTGCCATAAGTTTTGGTTTTTCTGGAGGGTTTATATGTTGGTTTTCTATTACCGGGGTCTAAGGATTAGCACTATTGTTCTCAGTTTCATCGCCAACAGCAGCATGGTTAGTAGTTTTTACCGCAGCTCAGTCATGTTCGCTAAATACAAGAGGATTATGAGGCTCGATCCCATATTCTTTAAACCCTTTCAACGGCATTTCCAACTGTAGCTGATTTGAAGTAAGTGATGCTCAAAACCTCACCAATATTTTTGTCTGCGATAGTTTGTTCTGGATGAGTGACCATAAAGTTGTCACATGCTTGGCTATAGTGCGTTTTTAACTGGTCGAAAAATGACACAACAAGGGGCTGTAGACGATGTGATTGTGTGCGACGGCAACCCAACCATGATGATGTTTTTCGCTCTGCAATATAAGATAGCCTGAAAAGTTATTTGAGTTTTGTGATTGTTAAAAATCAACACATTAGGAGATTTTTTGCTTGGTTTCACATAAAGATAAAAGTGCTTCAAAAAAGAGAAAAATTTGCCCTCATTGTTCCAACCCTTATCACTACAGTTGCCTACAGTTCCTGTGTGTGTTGGGGCTCTTTCTACAAGTTCAGGAAGCATTAGTTTTCTCGCAAAAAATCAGAAAAGGTAGCAGATAAAAGCCAGTAGCTCTAAAGCAACAAATTATTGTTACATTCCTTCCTCTTTAGAGAATGGCTTAGCGGATGGCAAAAAAATCTTCCTCTGGTCACTCCCTTTCGAATGAAACCTTTCCCAATCCGATGCACCCGTTAGCTCCAAAAAAGATGGAAGCGCAAGGTCGCGCTGACATACACACAAACAAACAAGTTTTCACAGGATTTAATAGAATGGACAACAATAGTTAGTTTAATAAATTCCAAAATACAGGGCAAGATGACGAGCTCGTCATCTTGCCCCGTGTTTCGGATCGTCATCTTGCCCTAGAACGTCTGTTTAAAAATATTCGTTCTCATTACCACGAAGGAAGGCAATTAATTGACATTTATTCAAAATAATATGTAGTATTTAAACCAAGTTACTCATAAATATTATAGAGAAATGTTATATCTTACCTGTACCTGTAGCAGAGCTTATTTACACATGCTTAAAAGTTATATCGTGGCATCAAAAAACAATCAAAGCTTCATAACTAACACAAAAAGGTCGATTTCAGCGTGACAATACTATTGTCTTACGAAAGTCCAAAAGGAGAGCAAGTAGTGTTCATTTGATGCTTCTACCTAGTGCAATACGGAAAAAATAAGACATTAGTCATCTTGCCCCGCTCGTCATCTTGCCCCGGTCTCCCCTACATTAAATTTCAAAATCCCCAAACGAGGATCGAGGCAGCTAATGAGTGAAGGAGTCTTTATTTTGGTGTTTTACTCTTCAAAACATGTCCTTTGTTACTCTTTATTTAATTGAATATCGTATTAGTGCAGAGATAAGCTAAAATAATCTGACGAAAAAAGACCTGTTTTCATTACCAATTTTCAGAAAAATTCATTGAATAAAGGCATGGGCGAGCGTAATTGCTATTTCTGCAAGTCAACAAATAAGTTGCATCAATAATATTCAAAGCGCATCATCAGCTCTAATTTAGTTTGTAAGAATGCATTCCAGACAGAATGTTGTTTTCTCATTTTCAACATGAAACCTTTTTTATTAAATCGTAAGAAAACTATAAACTTACTTTAACAATTAATTAGTTTCGAAAATCATTTTCTTAAAATATGCTTACAGAAGCTGATGATTCGCATTACGGAAGTAAATATACAATGAGTTTTTTGTATCTGGTAAATAATTATATTATGACTTGAAGTTTGATTTTCTTGAAACTTTGAAAGGACAAAAATAAAAGATAATCAATTAATAAATGTAAGTAATCAATTAATAAATGTAAGTAATCAATTATAGTCAACAGTCAGTCATTTTTATGCTTTCGAAAGGTTCTTTAATGATCATAACACAAACATTTAAATGTCATACAGAGGTTTTTAATTCGATTTGATTGCTTTTATTAAGGTATCCGACTACTTGCAACAACTTTTTAAAAAGAAAAGGGAAATACGGGGAATTTTTTGTTGTTGTGATTTTTAGAATTTTTTAGTGCATTTTAAGAAAAATATGCAAAAGTCAAGAACAGAAAAAGAAATTAATATTACTAAAACGGGACACAATAGGTAAAAATTAACAAAAAATAACACAAACGGAGCCCATTTTGTACCAAAAGTTTGTGAAAAACTTTTTAATTCTGATGCGTTGCTATGTTATTCATTTTTGAAATGACCTCAGGATAATAGATATTTTAATTTTTGCAAAAACTAGAGCACTTTATCTTAGTCCTTATGCAAAATTGCTTAAAATGACAGATTATATTAACATGAGAGACTGTAAATTTTGTAATAAAACAGTATTGATAAATCTGAAAGTTAAAACACTTCCACTATTGTACAGAACATACACTAAACATTTCAGTTAATTATTTTCAAAACATTTTGAGCAGTCGCTGTCCCCGTTTGAACATTTTCAAAAAAACACCTTTCAAGTAAAACGCGCTTAAAATATGACAGCTTACTTAAAGCAATGGCATCTGCTTTTACAAAAACACTTGTAGTTTTTGTTCTAGTGAACGGAAAATAATAAGCTTGGTATTTTTATAAAGCTAATAAAATGGCCTCTTTTTGACAAAAATGAGAATTTTAGGGTAGTCGTATACCTTAATGTCGCATTTTCAAAGAACACTAGGACTCTTCGTGAAAGGACTTTGTAATTTTGAAGCTCGTTACAGTGAAGATGATGACACCTCAACTGGGAGCCTACCAGTAGCATAACGGAGAATTTTATGAAACCTTCTACATAAAAATAATTCCAGTTTACGATTTTGTATTTGTGTTACCTACGATCTTATTCAGCATCAACTAAAAATAATTTATGTGTATTTATATGAGAAATATATACCCGGACTTTTACGCGAATTCGACTTACGTAGTTATCACTCAGTCCCACCTATCGTATAAGTTTGGGGTGTTATTGTGTATTTGCATTTTTCATCGCTCGAAATAATATGTGTGTGCATTTGTGTACTTTGAGGATAAAATAAATAGTTTATCTCATTAGTCATCCAAGTATAAAAGTTAACTGAAAATAAAAATAAAAATTTAAGCTGAAATAAAGCACAGTATACATATATATACAGTATACTGTATAGTATACTTTTTAGTATATAGAGTACACTCATGTCCATAAATTAAGGATAATGAAGTTCAGGCAAAGAAAGAGACAGAAGCAAAACAAATTTGACTTATTTGTAAAGTCTATTTATTAAACAAAAGGTAAAGAGCAAAAAAGATGCTATATGTTTGACAATTAATAAAAATTGCGATTTTTACTCCATGGAGCAAATTTTAAAAAGAACCTTTTACAAAAAACAGTATAACATGGTTAGTATGATGGTTAATACGGAGTATGTCTCCCGGACGATGCAATACAGGCCTTACAACGCCTACGCATGCTGAGTATCAAATTATCAATCTGATCTTGGGGAATATTACACCACTCATCAAGCAATGCCCTCCGAAGTTCCGGTAGACAGGTGGGAGGGGGTTGACGGGATGCAATTCGTCAGCCAAGCATATCCCACACATGCTCCATTGGATTCAAGTCCGGTGAGTATGCTGGCCAATCCATACGGGTGATATCCTCCGATTGAAGGCATTCGTCTACAATGTTTGCACGGTGAGGACGGGCGTTGTCCTCCATAAACAGAAATTCAGCACCCATGGCACCCCGAAACAAGCGTACATGTTGTTCTAGAATGACATCCCGATAGATGTGGCCTATCATCGTTACACTCTGAACATGCAGGTCAGTTCTGGAACCAAGAATAATTCCACCCCAAACGAGCCATCCTGCACCACCGTAACGGGGTCGTTTAATGGTGTTCTCTTGGTGGTAACGGGTACCTGGCGCTCTCCATATGAAAGTCCGGCGAGAATCAGACTGCAAACAAAACCTGGACTCGTCGGAAAACATCACACAAGACCACTGTTGCGGTGTCCACAATGCATGCTCTCTACTCCAGGTTAATCGCAGGCGACAGTGAGTTGCGGTAAGGGGAACACATCTGACAGCCCTACGAGCATATAGACCAATGTGCCCTAAGCGTCTGTACACGGTCTGCCTTGAAACTGTCGTACCGGTAGCTGAAGAGAGCTGACGAGATAGGTCTGATGCTGTTCTCCGTCTGTTTCTTTTGGCAGTAACTGCCAAATACCGGTCCTCATTCGGCGTTGTAACTCGGGGGCGACCTGTGCTGTAACATCTACTCACATTATCATCATCTTGGAATCGTTGCCAAAGCCTGGAGATGACACTCTGGGGATTTCAAGTTCCTCGGATACTTCCAGCTGGGCACGTCCACATTCTAGTCGTCCGATAATTCTACCACGTAAAAAATCATCCAAATACTTCTTTTGTGCCATAACTATGCGGTTACTGAAAGGCTTTTCAAGCGCTTGTGAACAATTTTACTTCTTTGCCACCATTCCTTATATACCCCTCTCTTACACTCTCGTCATTGTGACGTACTATCCGCGTTATCTGGTGGTTTCCTGTAATTTGCATATTCTTCTTCAAGAGTGTGTGATAATTCTATAGGGGAAATTTTTATTTTAGAGTTCAATTTCTGTGTGATTCTGAATTATCCTTAATTTATGGACATGAGTGTATTTTATATACAGATTATAAAAATATAAGCGTTTATAACTGATATTAAATCATGATTTTTCTCTTGGGGCTGTACTTGTTTTATATTATTTCATTTTCATAGGTTAAAAATAGCTTATTTATTATTAAAAAGAATAAGTTAAATTTTCTTAGTTTGAAATTTTTTAGCTATATTTTTAAAAGTTTTTTTTTTTAAGTTAAGGAAGTTTTTCTGATTACTTCAAAATAGAAAAATGATTTATTTTTTTCCTTTAGGCATTTTCCTTGCTTATTTTTAATGCCCCGACACACACACATGCAGTAATTTTTTTCCTCCACAAATACTTGAAATGAGATTGAAAAATCAGTACTTTTTTAGAAAAATCTATTTATCTGAAGTACTTGCTCAAGCTTGGCATCATATTTTATCGCCAAACGTTGTATTTCAAACAACGTTGCTTCACTCCTCTGTAAAAATAGAACTAAATCGAATAGTATTGTGTAATTTTTTTTCTGTGTTATGAAAACATTTTTCGTTTTTTGTAAATTTCCCTGAAAACGAAGGTTTATATCGTTTGCTGAGTGAGAAGAATATCTCCGGTATCTAAAAATAGCTTTAGAGCCTTAAGATTATTTTAAATCTTATTTTTTCCCCTTAAAAAATGCTTAAATCCCCAAACTGCTGTATTGTGGATATTTTTCTACTTTTGAGCAATACATATTTGTGATGATATGTGTTTATGTCATAACAAACATTATATTTTGAAAATTCAGGAAAAAATTCCTTTTTTCTCTTTCCTTATGAAAAGTAAACGTGGTAGCCTAGTGGTCAAGGTAACGGACTCGTGGGCGTCGTGTCATGAGTTCGAGCCTGGTACCGCTGAAGACTCGACACGCAGATGGGATCGATGCACGTTAAATATGTCGAGACTCAAACATCCTCCCGTTAGTGAGGTGTGGTTGTTAGTAGAGGGGGGGTTGCCAGCTCAGATATCATCGTCACTTAACCATGGCTGAAAATTACGAGGTCCGCTTCACTGCGCCGATTGTGGCCTAATCGCGAACTCGTGGTTGGCGCTCTCAAGTTATGGGTTTCAGTCCTGGTGCCACTAAAGAACTGTAGGTGTCGTCCTCGTCACTTGATCATGGTTCGAAATTACGAGGTCTGTTGCCAAAAGCCCTCGTGCAGCTGAACATTGCGACGTTAATATTCACTCACTCGCCACTGAAGACCCTCGGTATAGAGGTTAAATCTGTCGAGGCTCAAGAGTTAGAGTGAAAATAACATTAACGCCGCACTGTAATGCAACACGAGGGCTATTGGCGATGGACCTCTTAATTTGGAACCTCGGTCAAGTAACGAGGACGACACCTGAGCTGGCACTCCCCTCTCCTAAACCACACCAGTTGTAGGACATTAAGACTCAACAGATTAACGTACATCGGGTCGAGGCTCAAAGTCCTCGTTTTGCTTGTGGCTTGGAAATTTGCAGTGTGGGGTAAAGCTCAGGTTACGTCCTCGTCACTTGACTTGACGAGATTCATCGCTTGGCTTCTGTTATGACATTATTAAAAATAAAATCTAAAATCAAAATTATGATTGCGGTGGTGTAGTCGAAAGGTACTGGTCACAAGCATTGATACCAGTAACGTCAAAGTTATCCTGCTTCTAACGAAGATTTACTGTGAATTGAATCAACATTTTAAGGTAAAACACACAACAACGTAAAATGTAGGCAATGTAGAGTAATGTATTAACCATTCACAAAAAATTATAATAATTAGGACTTCAAGTTTAATCTTTTAAATTATTTTTAAACAAAATGATCTACTTTTTTTTCAAGAAAAAAAAAGTCCACTGTATAGAGGAGATGATGGATGTTTAATTTGTCAAGACTCATGTTGACGTGGTTAGAAAGTTTACAGAAGGAAGTGCCACACACACATACACAGCTCAGACATCATCTTTTCCATTTGATCATTGTTCAAAATATTAAGGGCGTCATTAATTATCAATAAATCCATATTACAGAAATTATATATAAATAGAATTCTTTATCTTGAAGGAAAGAAAGCTATTGTAATTATGTTTGATTCGAGTTATAAAAATGTTTCATTAGATTCATTAAAAATGTGTAACAAACCTTAAAAAAATTTTTGCTTACAAATCCTTTTCTAAGGCATGTAAAAACTCAATTATGGTGAGAAAAATAATTTTATGTGATTCATAACCTAATATAAAGTATTCCTTTTACAAAGTTCTCTTAACCCCTTAACCGGTTGCTCGTACATAGTACGGGTAACCGAAATTCGGTCGCAACCGGTTTGCCCGTACACACACTCTCTGTATCCCCCCACACCCACACAATTTCTTCTTTCTTCCTTTGATTTGCGCATATTTTTAATTCTAATAGTGATATTATTTAGATCTAGTGTTTTTAAAAGATGATATAGTTTGTCTATGGTACTGAAATTCTGTGTATTTGGCGTTTTCTTTGGTGAAGGCAGGAATGTAGAATTTTTAAATTTTTGTTCTACTACATGCAATGATGATGATGTCGTGTCCACACATGAAGGGACCGAATCAAAAACAATATCATGGGCCTAGATGACTGTCTTGGCAATCTGTTCATTATCCACATAGAGGTTTTTTTGACGAAAATAGAAACCCTAAGCTAAGAATAGCTGGACAATCAAAAATATGGACAGGTGTTAGCTCTATATCTGAACAGTTATCATAATTCCTATAAGTCCTTCTAAGAAAATTGATAGAGTGAACCCTCTCCATCAATTTTCATTCCTCTGTAATGACCTGTTCTTCGCCTATTAATGGTCTTTGTTATAAGGTGCACTTCACTTATATTACAGATTTGATGCTTTACAGAGGTTATAACTTCTCTCTCAATTTGAAATTTGCATCTAATAAGGTAACATTGACAAAGTTGTCATCATTCAGATTCCTAGCCTCTTTCGTCATTCCATCCGTATTTTCACAGTGCCTGTAACGTTAACATGTGCATCAGTCATTGGAGAAAGCAGACTTTATTTAACTACTGCATACAATACTTGTGCATTGAGACGACCACCTTTTTTTAAAAATTATGAATAAAACAAAAATAAAACACCATCTTGTGAAAGGATGAATTAAATTCGGATACATATTCAGAACTTTGTACTGATTATCTGAATTTTTCTTCAGATGAATTGTTCCGTGATATTAGCGTTTCTTGATTTAAAATTATAAAAGATTTTATTTTTACATTTTTTTTACATTGAAATATGGAACTTAAAGGTCCCTTACTGTAATAAAGGAGGGGAAACATTGCTAGAATTGAGACTTAATCTTATTGACCGCATTATGAAAAACAACCATTTAGGCAGGAGAATGTACGGTTTAGACTTGAGAAGAAATGAAAATTGTAAAATAATCCAAAAAGAGACGAGATATTTTTCTTAGGATTGCAATGTAAAATCTTGTATTACACCATGCGTACTGTGCGTACGTACTGTGCGTACTGTACTTGTACTGTACTGTACTGTGCGTAAAGGTACACAGAGCACTCACACAAATCCCACATTCGTTTGAAGAAGTATGAATATGAAAATTTTTTAAGGTATACCAATACCCTAAAATTGTGAATTTTTCCTAAAATTGACAATTATCTATGATTTTATTTTATAGACCGTTTTATTAGCTTAATAAAAATACCAAGTTTATTATTTTCCAATCACTAGAACAAAAGCTACAAGTGTTTTAGGAAAAGCAGATGGCCATTACACATTAAGCAAGTGTCATACTTTTAAACACGTTTTACTAGAAATATGGTTTTTAAAAATTCTCAAACGGGGGGGGGACAGCGATTACTAAAAAAGTTTTGAAAATAATTAACTCAATTTTTTTTGTGTATGTTTTGTATAATATTAGAAGCATCACTGTTTTATTACAAAATTTAGAGTCCCTTATGTTAATATAATTACTGTTTTCTTTTAAGCCGTTTCATATAATGACTAAGATAAAGTGCTATATTTTTTGTAGAAATTCAAATATATCTTATCCTGAAGGTCATTTCAAAAATGAATAACATAGCAACACATCTGAATTGAAAAATTGAATATTTGTTCATAAATTTTTGGTGTAGAATGGGCCGCGTTTATGTTATTTTTGTCAAGTTTTACCCGTTTTTTCCCATTTTAGTAATAATAATTTCTTTTTCTCTTCTTATAATTTTAGCATATTTTCTTAAAATGTACTGAACAAATCTAGAAAGAAAAAAAAAATCCACATATATCACCATTTTTATAAAAAAAAAAAAAAAATAAAAAAAAAAAAAAAACCAGTTGTCGCAAGTAGTCGGATACCTTAAAGGTATATGAGAGAAATATTCTTCATTGAATACAGAGTATACTTACAATGAGCACAAACAATAGGGTTTATTTTTGCTCCACAAGTGTAAGAACTTTAAAATTGAAAATCAAAGTAAAATTTTTCCACTTTTTCTCATTCTATTAAGTATTGTATTTAGTTATATGCACTAAATAAAATGTATGCCTTTGAAAAAAAAAACATTTTGGGTAAGAGAATTGACCAATTAAGGTTATATGTCTTTAGCTATATTAAAAAGTCAGTTGCTAATTTATTGCTTACTTGTTCATGAGTGCGTGTGTGTGTGAATCTCTGCTCCCTTTATTTATTATTTAATGTTTTGACTGTGCTTTTAGAGATTATATCGTGGGAATATGCTTATTTTCTTATAATTGCTCTTCTATTTAATTTTAAAAAATCGTGGCCTATTTTTGTTCGAACAAGTGGTGAGAAAATAGGTCATTCCTTAAAATAATTAAGATCTACATCATTGACTGTGTTAAATTTGAATTTTAATAAAAGTTGTTACTTTTGGTTTCTTTTTGCCATATCAAGGGGCTCCATGATTTACAATAAAAAAATTGAATAGAAAACTAAAAATGAATTTGCAAAATGGATTGTGTTTCTCTATGAAGTTTGTATAATCATAAGTATCCATAGTTCATCACACTTATTAAAACAGATGATTTTATTCATGCATAGCTTTATTTTGTAAGACTTTTTTAAAAATTTTATTATATAATAAAAGAATATAAAAACGTTTTTTTATTTATGTGTACTATCTACTATATTGTGTGAATACACTCTTTTGTTTATTATTCCAGGTTTCAAGAATTTTGTACTCGTTAGCACAATGTTTTTCAAAACTAACTGGAAAATACACCTTTTTTTCATTTGAAGAAAAAATACTTATAATGAAAGGGAGGGGACAACTTATCGATATATCAACAGATTCGACATTAAAATCTAAATTTAAGCAAGAAAAGCTTCTACAAATTTTAGGTTGTAAATTCGTGCAAATGTAGAGGAATTCTCGCCCAGCTATAAACGTTTTAATGTCATTCAGAACAATGTATTTAAGTGAGAAATATTTTCTTTTTATTTCACATTTACACATGAAAATTTTTAATTACAAATACAATACTTTGTCTTTACGTAAAGTACCTATAACATGTTGTGTGGTCTACTTTAAACATTAACAAACCTTTAAGATATATTCTTTTAAGTGTGAAAATGGAGTTTTCCAAAAAAACTGTATAGTTCTCAGGGTTCCGTGAATCGAAAAAGTTTGAAGACAAATGCCCTAGACTGTATCACTTATATAAATTTAGATTAAAATAATAACTTAAACATCGACAGGTTTCGTCTCTGAGAAAAAACTGCCGTTACAACGTTCTGAACAACATAAGCTCTCTATAAGAAAAACATTATTTGAAGTAAAATATAAGCCACACACACAAAATATTTAAGGAAATTTTTCTTGCTGAGCAATAAAAAAAGAAAAAATTATGATTAAATATTTTGAAAAACACATTTTATGACAATCGAAAGAATAAAAACGGCCTAACAAAAGAACTGGCAACTGCATTTTGTGTCCAGAAGGAAAACCTCAAAAGATTTCATTTAAAAACGAAAAGAAGTACCCCAAGCACTGTCGATTATGTCACTCAAAAGCTCTACGTCTCTACAGCACAACTCTTCAGAACTTTTCCCATGACATTTTTTAAAAAATCTTCTCACTTCGTGAGAAAACAGCTTGTATTGTCTGTTTGGTAAAAGGCAGCCAGTTAAAAAAAAAATTTGTTTTGTTGCTTCAGTACAATCATTTTGGGGAATTTCGTTGTTTGGTTTTCAATTTAGGTGTGAGAATTTCAGAGACATTAAGTGTTTCCCAGAGACTAAAATTCAATAAACTTTGTTTTTTCTACGGTTCAAAGTGTACATTACTTGATTTCTTTGTATGCTTAATGATTTAGCTTTAAAACAATATACTTACAGCGAAAAAATAAGTATAGGTATACAGCGAAAACATAAGTATAGGTATACAGCAAAAAATATTTAAATGGAGGAATTATTCTCTTTCTCAAGTTATTTAAGCTCTAGCGATCATATTCAAGCTGATAAAAATTAAATTATACTTCAACCAAAAAAATCATTGATTATTTCAAATAACTAAAGGTTGTGCTTGATTGGAAGTATTTCGTAGAAAGTCAGCGAAATTCTCTAAACCCTTGCTGTTGAATGAATATCCTCTTTTGTGGTAATAACTTAATCCTTCTCTGATTTGCCGTCAGTTAATTACTTAAATTCTGATAATCCTCCCATTTAAAAATCGATATTTTGATCCGGTACGATAATATAATTCAAATATAAATACTCCGAGGCAGAAGTCGCCAAAGTGGTGGGCCGCGAGAAAATTTCGCTGGTCCCCGGAAAAATATGGAATATATTTACTCGTCATGTAAATTATGTTTTAAGAGGCATTGAAACATAATTCAATTCATTACAATACGTGAAAATTTATAAAGACGTTACTTATAGAATAACGCCATTTTATAAGAATGTATAATGCTAAAAGTTTTATATACTTAAACCATTTTTTAATTGTCTTGTTTTACAGTTTTCGTTTATTTTATTATGGTTTATTATTTTATCAAGGTTTATTAAGGTTTATTATTTTATATTTTATTTTGTTTATTTTATTAAGGTATCCGACTACTCTTGCGACAACTGTTTTTTTTTTTTTTTTAAATGGAGATGTGGGGTTTTTTTTTTTGTGGTTTTTAGATTTGTTTAGTTTATTTTTAGAAAAAATATGCTAAAACTAAGAAGAAAAGGAAATTATTTTTACTACAATGTTTGTGGGGAGGGTAAAATTTTACAAAAAATAATATAAACGGGCTCATTTTGTAACAAAAGTTTATGAACAAATTTTAAATTTTGATGAATTGCTATGTTATTCATTTTTGAGATGATCTTCAGGATAAGAGATAGTTTAAGTTTTATAAAAACTAGAGCACTTTATCTTAGTTATTATATGAAATTGTTTAAAATAACAGTGATTATTTTAACATAAGAAACTATACATTTTGTAATAAAACAGTGATTGATAAATGTGAAGGTTAAAACACTTCTACTATTATACAGAACATACACGGAACATTTCTGTTAATTATTTTCAAAACCTTTTTAGCAATCGCTGTCCCCATTTGAACATTTAAAAAAAAAACATTTCGAGTAAAACGCGCGTTTTAAAGTATGACATCTTGCTTCAAGTAATGGCACACCATCTGCTCTTACTAAAACACTTGTAGTTTTTGTTCTACTGAACGGAAAATAATAAACTTGGTATTTTTATAAAGCTAATAACATGGTCTATAAAACAAAATCATAATAAAAATTTGTCAATTTTTGACAAAATTCACAATTTTAGTGAAGTCGAATTCCTTAATAAAACTTTCATATAGTTTGGTTACAATTAATAGTTTCATTTTATGTGTGTGTGTGTTTTCTTAGATCACAATTTTTTACATAAATATATTTAACCATTAAAAAATCCTATTAGTGGTCTGCGGGATTTAAACTATGAATTTATTGGTCCGTGTGGTCAAATAGTTTGGCGACCGCTGCTCTAAGACGTCACAAGTATTGCGTAAGATAAAGTCATAAAATTTGGGGAAAATGTGAAGAATCTAAATATATGATCAATACATGAACTATTTTTCCATTTAAATTTTTACCTTAAATGTTCATCGGTATCATACATGAGTGATACAAGTGAGTTAGTGAGTCTTTTTGCTCTTGTGTATTTATATACAGCTTCTATAATGCTTCAGGAACACTGAATTGGTGATATAAAATGAATATCTCATAACTAAACAAAACACGCGAAATTATTTCTTCCTTTGAAAAATATCACTTAAAAGTGATGTGTTTAGATTTTTAGGCGTTCTTTTGCTAGTTAAACGCAAAACTTTCTCAAGTCATCAGAGCCGTGGTTGCTTAGTTGTTATAGTCACAAACTCGTGTCCATTGAGTCGCGGATTCAAATCCTAGCGCCACCGAAGATCCGCCCTTGTAGAGGGGGCTGGTGCATGTTAAATATGCCGTGGCATAAAGTCCTCAAGTTGATGTGGTGAAAAATTTTAGGTATTTGGGTGCCAGCTCACATGTTATCCTCCTTTGACCAAGGTTTAAAATTAGGAGGTTCGTCGCCAATATCTCTCGTGTTCTTTTAGAAAGCACGTTAATCAAAAATCAAATCAAAGTCAGAGTGAGTGAATATTAACGTCTCATTGTTCAGCTACACGAGGGCTTTTGGCGACAGATTCATTTTTTTTAACCACGGTCAAGTGACGCGGACGACACCTGAGCTGGCACCTCCCTCTCCTAACTACCACACCACACCAACGGGAGTGTGGCCATGGTAGCAAAGTGGTCTAGGCATCGGATCATGGCTAGCGTGTCATGAGTTCGATCCCAGTACCACTGAAGACCCGTCGTGTAGGGAAGCGATGCACGTTAAATCTGTCGAGAGCTCAAACGTCCTCTTGTTGGTGTGGTGTGGTAGTTAAAAGAGGGGGTGCCAGCTCAGGTGTCGTCGCGTCACTTGACCATGGCTCAAAATTACGCGGACCGTCACCAAAAGCCCTCATGTAGCTGAACAGTGCGACGTTAATATTCACTCACTCACACTAACGGGAGGACGTTTGAGCTCTCGACAGATTTAACGTGCATCACTCCCCTACACGGTGGGTCTTCAGTGGTACTGGGCTCGAACTCATGACACGCCAGCCATGATGCGATACCTTGACCACTTGGCTACCGCGGCCACATCAAAGTCAGAAGTCTAATGGTTAATGTTGCTATATCACCTCAACAATCTCAATTTTCAAAGAATTAAGTGAAAATTGAAATTTACGCTACATACCCACTTAGATGTTAGAGAGAGTTATGTTAACGTTGCACTATAGAGCAACATGAGAGCTATTGGCGACGAACCTCGTAATTTTGAGCCTCAGTCACATGACCAGGACGACATCTGTGTTGGCACCTCCATCTCGTAACCATCACACCACACCAACAGAAGGACACTGAGACTCGACAGATTTAACGTGCCTCTTCTACACGGCGGGTCTTCAGTGGCGCTTGGCTCGAACTCATGATATGCCAACCATGAGTTCGTGACCATAACCAGTAAGCTACCGCGGCCACGCCACTCAAGTGTTACATAAAATAGAAAAAGTAGATATTTCACTGTGACCATTAGACATGTACGTAATAGCCACTATTCAGCCTCAAGATAATCGACACAACTTGATCCTATTTTAAACTTCTCCTCCTTTTCTTACTTTTTTCCAAGTGGTTATTTAAAATCTCCTTTCAATAACCGCACGCAGATATTTAAGAGGTAATGAGTAACGGACTTAAAAATAATATTCTCTTTAATCTTTAATATTAAAGAAATTCCTCCCTTTTCTCCCCTCATTCCGTCGAGATGCGGCAGCCGGTTGAAAGACGGGCGTGGTTATCAGAGATGTGACGTCTTAACTAAATCAACTAGATGAGTGGTTTCCTACTCGCCCTTCCACCAGCGTTGTTGTGCTGCACTCACTCATTGTGGACTGCTTTATATTCTTATGTAACACTTCAGCAAATTATTCTTATTTTTTTCTACTTATTATGATGAGTGGATGATAGAGATTTCTCTAAGGTTCCTCGTAAATGTATAACCGTTACCGCTCAGACAATCGACAAACAAGGAGAGTCCAAGGTCTTGGGGTTTAGTTCAAATTTTATAGGATGGTATATTTCGTTTCCCTGTTGATGAAGATATATGGTTATAGGGACCCTTACTCAATTATTTAGATCTTTGCAAATGAAGGTGCAATTCACTAGTTAAATTCAGTGCTACAATACTGCACTAATTCGGTGCTTTTCGAAATTGTTTCATTTGCTTTTATGACAAGCTTCACCATTGTACGGACAATCAGGAGTTAGAAGCTTGCCGTATTTTTATACTAATTCTGCTAATCTGATAAATGTTTTAGTTATTGTTTCTTTCCCAATTTATTGTTTCCAGACCTGATTAACTGGCAATTAAATGGCTTTTCTCCTGTTCTACGAAATGCCGGCCGTGGTAGCCAAGTGGTCAAGGTTACGGACTCGTGTCAGGAGTTCAGTGGTACTGGGCTCGAAGACCCGCTGTGTAGGGGGGAAATGTACTTTAAATCTGTCGAGAGATCAAACGTCCTCCCGTTGGTGTGGTAGGAGACGGGATGCCAACTCAGGTGTTGTCCTTTGACCATGGTTCAAAATGACGAGGTCCGTCACCAAAAGCCCTCGTGTAGCTGAACATTTCGACGTTAATATTCCCTCATTCACTCTTGTGAAATGCCTTTATTGTTTTGTAATAAATATTATTCTGTACTTATATATATATAAGAATGATAAAATATAACAAATACAACTCATAAGGTTTCTAGTCATTAAAGACATTTCGTTTCCAATTTAATTAAACTCAATTATGTATCTTTTTGTATAAAAATAGACGCAAAATAAAAGAAGCTATTCACCCTCCAAGGACTCGAACCCGGCTCCTAACGACGAAAAACACCGATCTGTTGTTGCAACAGGGACACAACGAGAGACTTTTCCTTTTTATGGTGTTGAACTATTATTTTTGTTTGTTATTAATTGTTCATTAATTAAAGAATTAATATTTGAAAAAACTGTATTAACATCAAGTGTCATCCTCTACAAGTTTAAAAAATTTATTTGAACTTGAGTGGATGAAAAATTATTTTATTAACGACTGAAAATTTGTGTGTGAACAAGATTTGTATATAAATATAAACATGTATATATAGGGAGAGTGTGAACTAATAGTAGGAATTGAAAAAGGCAGGAAACATAAAGTAATGATACTAATTTTTAAAAAAATGTTTCTTTCGATTCATGTTTTCAGTTGACACCGTCACTTCCTTTAGATACTTTTTCCTCTAATTGTGTCCTTTAAATTAAAGAAAAAATGATTCAGCACCGAAAGGAGGATTATTCATTTTAGAACCCTTCAACAATTTTCTTTTTTTTTAAAGAACTGAAGGAAGAAAGCAGCAGTGTAAAATAAATAAATAAAAAGAAAGAAAAAAAATTATTGAATTATATTGGAGATATCTTTTTTTGTATATAAAAACAAGAAATTAATCTCAAGCGAATACTTGCATCGTTAACCAAAAGTTAAACAAGGAAACTGCAATATACTGTGTGAGAAATATAAATAGGGTTAAGAGATAGAGATGTCCTTCTATTCCAGAGTCCCGTGAACAGAGGCGGATTAAGCGGCTGGCGGACCGGCCAGGGCCCGAGCACCAGCAGGGGCCCCAAGCTGATAGACTTCAGTTATAAGTTCAACGTGCAACAAAAAATCTTGTACTGATATTGCAAACCCAATGATTACCCACATTTGAATCGTATAACAATTAGTGTTGCCCTCATATATTACATGTAATTGCGGTTGAAATCCGGTTTTTTTTAATGTTTTCCTGAACTTTGGTCTTTAATATATGTTTTCGGTTCCAAGTTTTTAAAAATGTGATCCCAGATTTCTTATATTACAATAATGATCCCAGATCTCAGACTATAAGCAACTACCAATGTTTAGTTCTTTCGAAAGAATTTAGTATTTGAAGGTTCGTGATTTATTGTTATCTGGATTTTTGTGTTTATATTTTGAGAATGTGGGGAAACAGATCGAAGCAGTGTCGGATTAAACGACATGGAGGCCCCTAGGCAGTCGAGTTCTCGGGGCCCTGTAGCCTGTTTTTGGAGCACTAACAGAAAACAGAACATGATTTTGTGTGCCCCTAAAAAGCACGGGGCCCATAGGCAACTGCCTACTCCACCTAACGAGTAATCCGGCACTGGATCGAAGTATTCTGTAAATTTAGTATCAGTTTTATTTCAGTCAGCATGACAGAAAAAGCGAAATATTTAAGGGAGATTGAAATTTCTCTAAATTGATGAATGAATCAAATAGTGAAATAGATGAAAGTTATTTTTTGGAAAAAACTGTAGAGGATCTTTGGCTATTGAAATAATTGATCACAGGAATATTTGCATACTTTCATAAGGTATGAATTTTGCTGGCATTTTTTACCATTCGTCAACTTAAATTTGATTAACTTTTAAAGTTAAAATTTCAGGTAATGTGCATCCTGTTCTTTAATTTTTTTTTGTTTTGGTTTCATAGGATCATTTTTACACCATTTGCTTTCATATGTTTGAATTTTGAGAAAAACGTGTGTTTCTAGTTTGATAATGTTTTCCTTTTAGTATTTCTACATTTTAAGTTTTTGTAATATAGATAAAGGGAACTATGTACAGGGCCAGCCATGTTGGTGGTGTGGCGGATGCTGTGCGCAGGGGCCCCAGAATGATGAAAAACTAAAATGTACTCTTGCATATGAAAACTTGACAATATTCCTATCGTAAGAAATGTGAATTTTGTCGTAAACATTAATATTGTAGATCTCTGAAATTCAACAATCTGCAAACTAATTCTTGAAATCATGCAGACTTTAACGTTTCGCACTACCACAGATGAAGCATATAATAAGAAAGGATTTTAAATTCTGAGAAACATTCCTGAACAACATTTCTTCTTATCAGGGGCGTAGCTATCACCGTATCAATGATACGGGCTCCCCTAGAGGCCCTAGACGTGTGTAAGCAAAAGTCGTAAAATGTTATCAATGGTCATATTAAGAGTTCCTTTTTACGTTTATAAAATAGTATGTCACTGGCATAAAACGATACAAGTTTTCCGTGTGAATTCTGAATCTCAGGAAACGCAATAAGAAATGTTTAAAAGCTGGTAAAATTACTCAAAATAATGAGAAGACAAGGAGTGGTGTGATCTTTGAATGTAGGAAAAACTTCTCAAAGTAGATCGACAGAAAGATCGTTTGAAGTGAAATACAGATAACACTTATTAGGATGGAAAAAATCCATTCAGAATGTCATTTGCCTGTAAATGACAAAAACCCCTTCGTCTATTGATTGATTGACTGTAATAAACGTCGCACTAAGAAGCTACTGGAAGGCTGGGCTCTTAGTCGGAATTTTTTTCATAGATGGTTCCAGTGAAAGAAAGTATTATATTATATTTATCCCGGTTCTCTTTTATTTCTGTAACAACTAAGAGACTGGATATGCATTCGTGGTGAGCAAGGGCTGGATAACTGCTTCCCGTTCCGAGAAAAGGACTATAAGCGCCTGAAGTCTTCTGTCACCCTCCAAGTCTATAGTTAATTATTTTTCAATTAGTATCAATGAATTCTCAACGTTGGTCCTCTGGGGGGAAGGTAGTTGAAGTAGAATTTCGGCACATTGAACAAAAGCACGATCAAAATTTATGACAGGCTTAAGGACGAATGAAAAGAATGGGACAGAATGACCCTGAGTGAGTGAGAGAGAATATTAACGTCGCACTGATTATATATAGCAACACGAGGGCTTTTGGCGACGGTCCGCGTAATTTTGAACCATGGTCAAGTGACGCGGACGACACCTGAGCTGGCACCCCTCTCTCCTAACTACCACACCACACCAACGGGAGGACGTTTGAGCTCTCGACAGATTTAACGTGCATCGCGCCCCTACACGGCGGATCTTCAGTGGTACTAGGATCAAACTCATGACACGCTAGCCATGATCCGATGCCTAGACCACTCGGCCACCGCGGCCAGAATGACCCTGAGAAAAAGACCCCTTTTCAAAGTAAACTGAGGAAATTTTGCGTCATTTTGACTTCCGAACTAATTTCTTTTAGCTTCCTGCGCTTATACAGACAAATCGGAGAACCGTGTTTAAACAACAAAAAAAGGTAACTATATTTTCATTTTCAAATTCTCTTTTAGAATTTTAAGATTTAATGCGCAGGTATTTCAATCAGTGCGTAAGAAAAAGTGAAAAAAATATTTTGTTGCATTTGTGTCACTATTTTATTTATTTATTTATTTTTCGATTTACATACATAAATATAAATAACTGCCATCAGTTTCTTAGAATATTTTTATGATTATTAACATATTTAAATGTGTTTTCGTAGCTTGAATCTCAAAACATTTTCGATTGGCATTGCTATTCAAATGAAAAAATATTATTTGCCTCTCTTATAAAAATTATTTCTTGAGTCAGTTATAAAAAGCGATAATAGTTCATTTAAAATACAAAACATTAATGAGATTTTGAGTACATTCATTAATTATTTACCATACTTAAAAGAATCCTAACAATAACTCGAAATTGAAATAAAACGTTATTATATTTATTGTGTTGATTTTTTCTTTGTAATCCTAACGTATTACGATAATTTTGTTTAGTAATATATAAGCCAATCTATAATTTCTAAATATTTCATTAAAATTGTTTCAAACTGTTAAAAGAATTTTCAAAGAAAGAAAGTATATTAAGTTTACTTAAAAATACACTTATTTTTTCTTTTGATTGAGGTAACGAGAAATAAACACATAATTTTTCTAATATACTTTAAAACTGCTAAGAGAACCATTATTTTGTAAGATTAAATTTGAAAAGCACAAACTCTTTTTGTCTTTTTTGTATTTATTGTCATTTTAAGAGTGATTTGCTCGCGATACCTTTTTGATTAAGATCTTTTGTCCAGACAACTTGAAAGGATATTCAGTGCAATCTAATAATTAAAATATGTGTATAACTAATTATAAAAATACATAAAAATCGTATAATTACTTTAAAGTGCATAATTTCTTTAAAATATTGTATAACAGTCTATATGCTTCTAATAAAGTTAATCAAAATTCTCTCTCTCCTCTCTCTCCTCCTCATCTATAACTATATTTAAAATCTTTAAAAAAAGGCAACAATGCCAATACTATAGCAGAAATTTCTTAAAAAAAGCATTTAATGAAATGTTTATTTTTACAGAACAATAATAAATGTTGAAAATATAGGTACTATATTTATAGGTAATTGCTCCTAGTTTAAAACTATTTAAAGTGGTAGCAAAATGTATTACAGAAATAAAAATATGATAAACACAATTTATAAAGTAGATAAGAGAGTGAGTGATTTCAAACAAAATAGAAATGTGAAAAGTTATTCAATATGTAGTAAGATTGTTTAATTTTGAGAAATGGAACTTTGAATGTAATTAAGATATAAATTTAGTTGAAAAATTGTAGATTTCTTTTGTGATATTATATTGTGGCGTTTGTGTGTGTCAAACAGTTTTGAGTTATCTCAGAAATTTCAAATTATTTTGGAAATGTTTTATTGTTCTGTTTAGTCACAAAGTATTAAGATTTTTGAAATAACAAACAAGTATAGTAATAATACCAAACTAGAATGTGTAAAAAATATTTGTATTCAGTTAATGTTTATTAACTTATATTTAGAAACTTTAAAAGGAAACTTTACAAATCAAGAGTATTATAACTGTTTTTTCAGTTTTTAAAAGAAAACCTTAGAATTTTTGAATGCTTAATTTGGTTGAGACATTTTAATAATTTTGATTATAAGTAATCCGGAAGCTAAGCTACGTTTTGTTCTAGAAATTAAACTATGATTTCTGTAAAGAATAAAAGAATTAAACAAAATATGTGTGTATTAAATCGGAAATTTCATACTTCTATCAGAAAATTTGAAAAAAGATGAAATGTAATTTTATGAGAGTTTGGGGGGAAAAAATTTAATGCTCTTTAGAAATTTTAGCTAAATTTTTGGACTGGATATTAAAAATTGCAGAGGGGGAGAGGCAATCATTTGATAATGCATCTAATATGTCCGGGCGGTACTCAGATCTACAGGCACGTATTAAAGAACACAGTCCAAGCGCAGTTTATATTCCTTGTGCCAGTCGTTCTTTAAATTTAGTAGGAAATTTAGCAGCAGAAAGTTGTAGCGATGCAATTAAATGTGTTTTATGCTTGTACACACACACAGAAATTATTCTATTTTTTTCTGTGTCAACCCATCACTGGCGAATTTTAAATAAAAATCTGGAAAGGAGTAAACATGCAATATCTGTGAAAAAAGTTTCAGATACACGATAGTCAGCAAGAGCAGATGCCGTACGAGCTATAAGACTTGGTTATACACACATAAAAGAGGCCTTGGCTGAAATTCGTGATAAAAATGAGATCACACAATACTGGAGGCAACTTCTCTTTTGAAACATGGTAGAATGGTCATTGGGGCACATGATCTCTGATGAGGTCTTCATCCCCTATCTTGAATTTGAGGGAGCATTAAAAATTACACTTGCCATGTTTAGTGAAAGTCGGGAAAAAGTATGAAAAATTTAAATTAAAAATTTAAAAATAAAATTAAAATTAAGAAAGTACATTAGATTGCGACCTGAAATAATAATAATGTAAAGAAAAATTTCTGGAGCTATTTTTGTTTGCGTTGGAGTGTTTGGTAAAAGAGTGGAATACTGAGTCGACCGCGGCTAACTCCGTTGCCGGAGGCTCTCTCTCTCTCTCTCTCTCTCTAGCGTACGGTCAACTTAATCATTGGGTACTTTTGAAACACATGGGAAAGTATGAAACTTCCCTAATGACCGTGATTTGGGATACCATATTCCAGAGGGTGAGTGCTACTAGCAAAGCATTACAATCAGTTGGGTGTGAGCTATTAAAAGGATCTAATCTACTGAAATCTTTAGAAATTATATACAAAATTTCAGGAATGAATTTGGAAAAGGTAGAACAAGAAGCAACTGCTTTATCAGGACTCTCATTTGAAAAGGAAGTTGGACAAGCTTGCAGGCAGCAAAAGAGAAAAATTATTTTCGGTGAAACTAAAGAAGGTCATGAATTTGAAAATAGGGAAAATTTCTTGTTCAACTCATTCTATGTCATATGCGATAGGACAAGTTCAGAACTATCCCGAAGAGCTGGAATATATGAAACTGTTATAGAACACTTTTTTGTAATTTTTGTCGAGAGGTTACCTGAAATTAAGAAGAAAGCTGTACAAAAATCAAAGGATATTTACAAAGACGATATTGAATCGCTTAATTTTGACGATGAATTGGATCAATTTTTGCTATTTTTAAAAGAAAACAAAAATACTATGAACACTCCAATAGAAATTTATCGAGTTGCAAAAGAAATGGTCTCGACTTTCCCTAATGTCAAGATACTTTTAAAAGTATTTTAACTATACCGATATCAAATACATCAAGTGAGAGATCTTTTTCGGTTTTAAAGCGTGTTAAAAATTATTTAAGAAGTAGTATGGGAGAAGACAAACTGAACAGCATGGCCATTTTATACATAGAACAAGGTGTTTTGGACCAAATAGATACTGCAAAAATAATCGATGAATTTGCCCAAGAAAAATCAAGATGTAAAGTTGTATAGCAAAATTTTAAACTTTTAAGTAAGGTGTTTTTTTTTTAATTCTTTAAAATAAAGTTAAAAGTTTTTTTTGAGCCGTTAATTTTTTTTAGTTATACATTTTATTTTGAGAATTTAAGGTCAGCGAATTTTTTCGACTCTTCATCCCAGGGGGCCCCAAACCTATTACCGCCAGGGGCCTCCAACTAGCTTAATCCGCCTCTGCCCGTGAACCCATTCCACATCAGGAGAACCCCATTTGTGACTACGTAAGAGGAGCAATCGAACCTCATTTAAGGAATTAAGTCCCAGAAGGAATTAAGGCAATTTTAAGAAAACTTGGACATCATATACATTCAAAAAATCGATTTTTCAATTTTAGTATTAAAAAATAGTGCATATTTTTCTGAACCTTAAAATGAATAACACTTATATGTTGGTTGATAAAATAACCTTATGATATGAAAAGTAATTGATAAAAATGTAAACAAACGGCTGCACTTCCTTTGACACATTTTAAAAGATAGTTCCTCTTGTGTTTAATGTATGTAAACCCTCCATTTTGTGTTTTTACTACAAAGGAACACAATAATACTTTTCTCTTTCAATGTCTAATTTTTTTAACTAGTTTTACATGAGGGGGAAAAAAAGAAGAAATTCGAAATTTTCAAAACTTCAGTTTTACGATTTTTCAGAGATATTAAATAATTTTATAAAAAATAACTATTTGAGTATATTTTTTGTTCATTGCTTTATACATGTATGTAAAATACAGAAGCTCGTTCGCACTTTACGGAAATTATTTTGTAATTCATTTTCTCGTTTGCATTTTAGATAAAATTTTGGAAAAAAATTTAAGAACAATTCTCTGCTAAGGTTTTATTTTGATTGGAATGCAAAAAAAAGATTTCCAAACGGTTCAAGAGGAGTGGAATAAAATTTGAATGACAGTAATTAAGGAAAAAAGTTTACTTTCATGAAAAATTCGAGCTGCAGCTTTTGTCACGAATCTTGGCTATCAGATAGAAGCCTATTTCCACAAAAAATACGATATTTAATGATAAAAATTAACTATCAATAATTTCCATAAAGTGTAAGTGACATTCTGTATATCGTATATTCAAGAAATATTTTTATAAAAAATGGTACCTAAATGAAAATATGTTTGATAAAATATATTAGTGTTCAACTATAACAGAGGAAAAAAAAACTTTAAATTTAAAATTACTTTTTTAATTCTAAAGAATGTTTAAGGCATCATTATGAGGTATATAAAATAGGCAGGGAAATATTAGTCAATAGTATGATATGTGAAAACATTGCTACTCAATTTTTTCACGTTTCCTCCAAAGCATGATTTTTTGCTTTTAGGTACACTTTAAAAAAAACTATTGCATTATATAGTTTCAAATTTTTTTATACTTCTATAGAGGATACCTGTGCATACAGTGAACTTATTTTTTTCAGTCTGAGTAGTACATAGTTTTTAAAAAATAGTTTTATGGCATGAAAAAGAAAGGGAGGGGAATAATTTTTTATACTGTTTTTAAAGAAACTAATCTTAATATTTTACTAAAAATAGATTCACTATATTTTGTGTATTGTTTATGCAGGGGTGGGCAGACTTTTCCAGAGTGCGGGCTACTTCTCATATTTTCAAGGAGTTGTGGTCCACCCAGTGTCAATGACGCACACAAAAGCGGGGAGTGGTCACGGGTCTGAACCCTTCCTCTCATAACGCTTCATTTTCTTCCGATTCATTATAGTCCCATGTATATAATATATATAATGTAATTAAGTATTTGATATTAGTAATTTTTTTATTTATTAACGTTAATTATTATTCAGTAATTTATTTTTTGCTGTTTTTTGTTCCCGACAATCTAAAAAATCAAAAAAATATGTTTGGCTTCATATTGGGGTATATTATGATACGAGAATGATAGACCTTCTCAACACTCGACCCCCTTCCCTTTAAAAATTCTTGTTTACGCTACTGCTCAATGTCATAAGTTTGATGAGGTAAAGAAAAGAGGTTATTATTATAACGTAATAATAAGTACGGAATATGTACTTAACTACAGAACTAAAATTAAAAAAAAAACACTTTTAAAACCCCGTTTAAAGCAAAACGCGATACAAACTTAATAATAATAGCCCCAAATATAATTATATCAAATGATACATTTATTATGAAACACAATTCAAAATACATTAAAGAAATAAAATATTTTCATTTAAAGTTAGTTTTATAGTCAATAGAAAGCTTAGTCTGCGTACTGTCAGCCAATCTTGAATATTCCTATATATAATTATTAACTGGTAAAATTTTTAAGTGGTCACCCTAAAATGTCTTGGCAGTCCACCAGTCAATCGCGATCGACGTAATGCCCACCCCAGGTTTTATGTATGTGCAAAAAATATTTTACATATATTTAAGAGATACTTTCTTAAAAAATAGTACCGAAACATAAGCATGTGTATTATGAGATCTCAAATATTATGCCCAACTTGAATTAAACAGAAAAAAAATTTAACTAAATTATTTTTGTATTTCTACAAAAATGTTAAAATATCTTTATTAACATCACAAAAAAATCTAAGCTCTATTGGAAATTTTTAAAGATATATGTCCCACATAAACAAAGAGTCTTAATTTTGGCATTTTACTCTTTCGAGCATGTCCTGGTAACTTTAATATATGATATTAGTTTAGAGTGTGAATGAAAGGTTTCTAATGATAGATTAGAACTAAGGTTTTTTTAGCATTTTGAGATGCTGAGACCAAATAAAATCCTTAGTCTGAGGTCAAGCAACACATAATTTATTTTTTTCTTACGAAGATAATTTTCGAACACGATTTGCGCCGCTATATTTCGATATTCTCACCACAAACGGTGACTCTAGTATTTGAGTGTTAGATGAGCGCCAAGCAATTGAGTTGAATCAGAGTGTCTTACAAGTATAATGCCACTTTTTACGATGTTTTTCTTAAGTCTAAGTAAACACTGGCGACTTGGGGGCATTGGATCATGCATCACTTTTGAGCCACAGGAAATTAAGGAACTTGGAAGTATTCTTTACATGGGAAGAGAGCTATGTTTTTGTCAGGTTTGAAAAAGATAGGTTATCCCTTAAATGAAAAGTACGTTACGATATTTGTGACAACTTCTTTGTTAGTAGGCTTCCTTTGAATATAAGCAAAGCATCTACAATTGCGTAAAGAGATCCCCGCGCTCAACTAAAAAAAAAAAAAAATACATTCACGTGTTATTTCTTAAATCAGAATGCTTTGCGCTTTCTTTTTAGTTGAATTACTTTTACAACTAAATATCTTTTTATTTATCGTAAATATGATTTTAAAAGTTAATTTAATCGGATATCAAACAAATTATTGCTTTTAGATACTCAAATTCATTTTAAATTATTTACGGGTTAAAAGAAATCTCAGGGGTTGTTAATTTTGTCTCGAGGAGTGAAAATGTAAACAATTTTCAAACAGATATAATTATTTTAAATTAAAATTAAATAATTTGAATCTTTTACACATTATTTACGAAGGAATAAGGTTTCAAAAAAGTACAAAATGTTTGAAATATAATTATAATTTTAAAAATTATAAGCGTATGAAAAGAAAATAAGAAATATTCTGTAAGAGATATTGAGTAAGATTTTTGCGTTGCGCATGGGATTTTCTAAAACAGTGTATAAAAATTTATAGAATTATAAAATGTATCATAACCTATCTAATTTTAGTATTACATATCTTTTGTATTTCAAAATATTTGAAAAATGTTAAAAAA
This sequence comes from Trichonephila clavata, assembly GCA_019973975.1. NCBI lineage: Eukaryota > Metazoa > Arthropoda > Arachnida > Araneae > Nephilidae > Trichonephila > Trichonephila clavata. The sequence goes on from BMAO01030339.1 coordinate 113,951, forward strand.
ATTTTTAAAAAATTTTTTAATAGTAATTTTTTTATTTTTAAAAAAATATATAATTGATTATTTTATTTATATAAAAATAGCTACTGTGTAATAAGGATATATTTAACTTTATGAATGAACTTATTGCTAGAAATTAGAGCTACTATTTTAGAAAATAGCAAGCGTAACGTAAAGCTCTCTCTTAAGAAACATTTCTGTAAAAAATATTTAATATTTTCATATGCTTATAATTTTTAAACTTATGATTGTATTTTAAACATTTTACTTTTTTGAAGCCCCATTCCTTTATAAATAATGTGTAATGATTCGAATTACTTAATTTTAATTTCAAAGATTTAAATATATTTGATTATTGCTTATATTTTCAGCCCTCGAGACAAAGTTAACACCCTCCCCCCTGAGACCCCTCTTTTCAGAGATGTAGAGTAAGTGCATCACTAATCAACCACCTCTTATATAATATATAACCGTAATGATATCCATACATACGTTTTTTTAACTAGAAAGCCTTAAAAAATTTGTTTATTTACGTATTTCTCAATATAGTTTAAAGAATTTTCATATTCAAGTATAGAGATTTAATGTTTATTCCACTGTACTTAAAGTGGAATTCAGATGGCTTGACCTTATTCTACCAGGATAAGGCAATAGCTGACAATTACCTTATTCTTTATTTACAGTTTGGCTACCCGGTTCTTAAAATGATACTAGTAACCAGTGTTACTTCTAAAATAAACCACGTTATTTTTATTCTTAAAATTATATTCAATAACAGCGAACAGAAATGTAGCAGTCTTATATATAATCCGGAATCATTTCCTCAATATAAAATGAAAAACCATCATCCCACTAGGTACCTCTGTTAAACACCTCAAAAGACGAAAAGGATGCAGGCATGTCCCCCCTGGTACCTAAAATGTGGATATTTATTGCCTGATTATACGAATCCAGATTCCTGTTGATACATGCTAATGGCAAGGTACAAGTACAGCGCAAACAGCATAAAACAATAGGTTTTCTTGTCAAAAATGGTGCTCTTGTTAGACTTCCAGATATTAACCCTCTAAGCAGAGGTTTCCAAACTTTTTGTCTCGTAGACCCCTTGCC
>BMAO01030340.1:0-31881 GCA_019973975.1 Trichonephila clavata
AGTTGAGTATTTTATTTATGCATATTATTGTTATTCAAGAAAATATATTGAATGAAAAAAATTGCTGTAAATCATAATGCGGTAGATTAAGTGTGAATAAGCACTTTCTTAAACTACAGTAAGAACCGTTAGATATTTTGGACAATACAAAGGGCGACTTTTACTTCTTAACTGTATTATATAATGTCCCACGTGTTCTTTCATTTATTATTATGCGTATTGAGAGGCGGTCAATTGATTATCTCCATCAGATTTTTTGCACTTTTGAGTCATTATTATGTAAAGTGAGGTCCACTTTAACGCAAGAGTGACGATATCCTGATTATTAAGGAGCTGCAAATCTCAAGAGCTAACTCTCTTGAGTGTAAAACACTTAAAAATACCAATGTTCTTGAATAGATATAATTTTTATGCCACGCTTAATGGTGCTTTAAAAAACAGAATCGCTTCTCCGCCACTTTTAATGGGGGAGAAATGGTTTGAGTATGTTGCAACACACACTTTTTGGTATATTTTCTTTAAACATTTTAAGACATACAATCAGCACGTCTGAATCACTCGCATTATACTTGGGATGCTATTATTGGAAAATGCCACTTTATGAATGCAGGTGCTGCGATGTAATGAAAGTGATCTAAGTTCTAATAAAAAAGGAACTGGAAATTTACCTGAGCAGTAATTGAAAACTATATATATAATTTCTTTAAATATAATATTACAAGAGGTACTTATTTCAAGACGTTTTTTCAATAAACATGGCTGAGAGAGAGAGAGAGATAAGTTGTTGTTAAAATAAAACAATAAAAATGTGTGTCCAGGGTTTTAGTCTTCTCAGACTAAAAACTAAATATTCTTTTCAATTAAATAAATTACATTACAGACTAAGTTTGATAGATGTAGCAAAATTACGTCTTTTTCTTATAAAATAAATAATCAAACAGAGGTAGGAAAATAAATGTAAGTGGCAACTCAGATAAGATGTCTAAAATAATACCTAAGTCTATATGGGGCGCTTTATTCTCTAATTTATACTCTTTTTACAATACTTAATTCTCCTAAATTTCCTACCATGCCACGTGAAGGAAATTTTGAAACCTTGTTTGTGATATGCAACAATTTCTATGATTACAACCACACGTCTTCTACCGAATCGGGACTCGAACGTCAGTTTCGATTATGATCACTCAACTATCACAATCTCAAAGCAAATTCTATCTCTCTTTGTTAGAAAGACCAATAAAAATATTCGAATAATTCAAAACTAATACAAATTTGAAAATTGTTGAAAAGAAAGTTACCTTCAAAATTTATCAAGGGCAAGGAGATTGTAGTACACCTGTCGTTAACCGTAGCTTTGAGCACCATACAGGAGACTGTACGATTTGGCTAGGTTCCACCCCAATTTTGAAGGAGAATGACCTGGGGAATGGTTAAAGGCCTTCCACCAACCTCACGAGAGAATATGCGGCTCTATGGCTATTTAGAATAACCTCTGCCGCGCCTAGACACTATACATTTACAACCATCCATGCCTTTTCCGGGATTCGAACCCAGCCCCTATGGCGCAGCAGTCATCGTCGTTAACCCCATACCAGTTGGGCAACTTATATTTGGAAGTAATTGAAACAACCACAATGAAATTAAAATGGAATAGATTGATTGCAGTGTTTTAAATTAAATATGCATCCATATATCAAAATTATCGAAGCATATTATCCTCACATTATCTTTTCGTTAGTTGTAACATAACATTAACGATCAAATATTAACTATTCATGCATTATTTGCTTTATTCTATTTCTAGAATTAAAAAAAGGAATTGGCATTCTCGTATTTAAAAGTAAATTAGCAAGAGCTTCCCCGAAATTCATATCAAAATCATCAGAGCATTAACATTATCACTTTAAGGAATAACGGAAAATCGAATCTCATGCCTCAGAGATAAAACTCTATTGTAATTAAATAGCAAACAAAACTTTTGAGTCACTTGAACTTCTTCAGGTCTATTCCTGAATTACTGTGGTTCATTGAATGAGCTGTAATGGAGTAAGAGGATTGAGTAAGACCTCTTTTTATAGTCTTAATGGAATTGATGTCTCGCTGAGGCACCGACGGAGAGCAAAAACCTCTGATCTATCAGATTAGGTCTTGGCGTCTTTTCCAAAAAGTTCGTCTCGCTGAATAGGAATTAAATCTGAACAATACAATGGTACGAATTCTAGAGTTCCGGTTGAATACTGAACACGACAAAGGTTTTTAGAAAGTTTATTTTTTAATGAGTGTTGAGTTTCTAAGAGGTGAAAGTTTTCAAGTCTCTTGCAAAAGAATGAAATGTCGTAAACATACAAAAATAAGGTAATGATTAACATATGTTGAATGAACAGGAGCCCCAGCATACCAAATACATTTGGGTTTCGTAGTCCTGTTGTAGCGAATGTAGAAATTACGGAAGATGTTTGCTTAAGTGTTGTTGTCATAACAAGGTCTTATTTCAGAATTATGAGATCAATAATAAGACAACCTTCCTATAAATGATTTGAAGTTGGGTATACAAAAACATGTACTGAAAGGAATTTCTTACATTATGTGGAGAAAAAAATTTCGTAAACTATAAATTCTTCAGACTTGTTTGTCGTTTTTGTTTCAGTGGTTCAGTGATCTTTAACATGCCACATAATCGCATAACATGCGTGCCTACAATTTTCCATCCAGAAAATCTATCGACTATATCCGGGATCGAACCGGCTTACGATGCGGGTACGATTCCTCTAAGCCACCGAAGTCGGCCTTTATATGAATGTAATATTCGTCATCTGATTCACATGGCAGTACTTTTAACAGAACTCTATTTACACGCACTATGTACTATTTTAAACTCTAAGAGATCATGTTTTCCATTTTTTCCAATGGAAAGCCAGGATGGGAGAGCCTAGTTAAAATAAATCAAATACATGCAAAATTTTACATAATATTGTTGTGTGTTTGTGATGTAGGTTACACCACTTCTAAATGACTCATAATTTAGGAATTTAAAAGAAGCCAGAAGTATTTTAATCCCACACAGTCGTTAACTGAAAATTCTTTAACATCTGTGCGTATTCAATCACTTCGTTGCGAATACTGGCAAGCTTTTTCCTTGAAGAAATGTTGCGAATGGAAACCTTGAGGAAATGTGACAACCTTGAACTTAATAAAGGATCCGATCCAAAATGAAACCTTATTGAGGTTTAGTAACTTAGTTCCGTTCTATTACAAAATTTCAATTCTCTTTTCGAAATTCTTCCTTTAATATTAAGGAAAGAAAATTTATAAGCAAAGAAGAAATATAAGCGAGGTAAACCCCAGTGAAAATACAATGTCTCCGCAACTTACGAATTCCATTTTAATTAACAAATCAAGACAATGGTCGCGAACTCGCGCGTGGCCTACATTGTCGAGACTTAGGTTCGAGTCCTGGTGCAATCAATAGAGAGTCTGGTGCACATTAAATCAAAGCACTGCTCAAATACTCACATTGGCGTGGTATGGAACTTTTGAGAGTGAGATGCGAATAAGGTGTCGTCCTCGCCACTTCAGCAAGGCTTAAAGCTACGAAATCCTTCGCCAAAAGCCCGAGTGTAGTTTCAGAATGCTACTGTAATGATTAATTCAAACTCTATCAAATTATCAGACTGATTTACTTTCATGACACTGCGCGCGCCGCGCGCGCGCGCGTGTGTGTGTGGTGTGTGTTGTGTGTGTGTGTGTGTGTTGTGTGTGTGTGTCACACACAGTGCAACATTTCATTACCCAGCACCATCGAGTCAGTCCTATCAAACTTTTCTCTGTCTACCGCTTTTATAGTGTACTATAATTTCTAAAGTACGTTTTTTTTTTTTAAAAATTAATACTAAAAAGCTGTTAAATGTACATAATGTATTTTTCTAGTAACTATTAAGTACGTGTCCTCTCATGGTAATAAACGTTGAAAAGTACTAAAATGCCTGTTTCATTTTAACAAGAATTACTTTGATTTTTTTCCCCATAAAAAAGCTCAAATATCTGAGCTTCATTCCTTTTGTCGCAACATTTAATATAAAAATTAATTATTTTGTTTTATTTTTCCTTTACCTATTATAGAACATCCTTTCTGCAAAAAGGTAGGTATTGAGTGAGTGAGTGAGTGTGTGAATATTAACGTCGCACTATTCAGCTACTCTAGAGATTTTGGCGACGGACCTCGTTGTTTTGAACCACGGTCAAATGATAAAGAAAGGTAGGTTTTGAAATTCTGGATAAAAAATTTTGATCCTCCCTCATGTGTACAACAGTTTATCGAACAGTGAACTACATCAGTTATGGAACATTTTTGATTCTATATACCAATGCATTTATCTAACTTTATTTTCTACATTTATAAAAAAATAATAATAAATTTAGAAAATGAAAATGTCATAATTTGCCAAATGTAAACCAAAAATAAGTTATGTATTTTTACATAAACCCATTAATTTTGTCATGGATGGGCTACCCCATCCATCAATGTACGAGAGTTAGAAGGAAGATTAGCCATAGTCAAAACAAACACATTTATTTTACAAGTCTTAACAACCTAACAAACCTAAGCAACCCAAGATTAGGTAGTGCCCCTAAACTTACTATAGGAGCAAAAGCGAGGAAGACGATATATAAATAATATTTAATTATAAATTGTATCATTTACTTTAGATCTTAGCTGAATAATCTAAATTAATATAATTAGCTAATTAATCATTCCAAATTATCTAAGATACATCTAAGTTGATCGACTTCAAGCCGACGCTAATCCAATTTAAATATCTAATTGACAAATCGTCAATCTTATATATTAAGCAAATAATCGACGGAACACTCTCTCCCAGCTTTCTATTACTTTACGTTAATCGCTCGCTGCTATCATTTAGCTTCTAACCTTTGTCTCTCTCTCGATCCTGAAATTTAATATTTAATCTTCATCTTCGGGAGAAAGTTTTCATTATAGAAAAATATTTAAGGAAAGAGTTTCCCCAAGAGGATTAGTAGGAGGTACGCGAATAGACCCTTTACAATTTTTAAAAAATTATGAAAAACTCTAAAATATATTCCTAATCTCGAACTAATCTAGTTGAACTCCCAATTAGACAGCCAAAAATTCTAAAATATCCATATTACTCAACATAATCATGACGCTTTTTAATTTAGAAAAAAAAATTGCTTAGGTGCAGGCGTCCGAAGGTTGTAAATGATGCAGCGGTTTATTTATTGTTCCATCAGTTTCACCGTTACTCCATCAACAGCCATTCCGAGGCCCGGTGACTCAAACTCCGTAGATAAACAAACGCAGGGGGGTGCTGCTAATTTTAGGCCTACCCGCTGTCTGCCTCACTTCCAGAACGAAATGAAATCGGAGACCCTCTTATCTCTCCCCTCTCTAGCTTCCCTTTCCGTCAATGTTAGAGGCGCAACTCGGCTTCTGGCAGAAAGGGGATCCGGAACTCAAGATTACCTACCTTGTCGCGGCTTGATTTATGCCACAATCTTCGTTTAAGATTTGTCTTCGCGTAATGTTAAAGCATAGGCCTAAATTCTGAACATCTTTCAGAATGAAAATTGTTCCAATATCAACCTCTTAAGGTATCCAACTACTAGCGACAACTTTTTAAAAATAAAAAAAATGGAGATTTTTTTGAAAATTTTAGATTTGTTTAGTACATTTTAAGAAAAATATGCTAAAATTAAGAAGAGAAGAAGAAATTATTATTATAAAATGGGAAAAAATTGTTCAAAATTTACAAAAAAATTACTTAAACGGTGCCCACTCTGTACCAAAAGTTCATGAACAGAGTTTCAATTTTTCAATTTTAATGTATTGCTTTGCTATTCATTTTTAAATGACACTTGGGATAAAAGATATATTAATTTTTACAAGAACTAGAACACACTTTATCTTAGTTATTATATGAAATTGCTTTAAAAAAATTATATTCGCATAAGGGATTGTAAATTTTATAATAAAGCAGTGATTGATAAATCTGAAGGTTAAAACACTTCTTCTATTATACAGAACATACAGAAAAAATTTCAATTAATTATTTCCAAAACTTTTTGAGCATTTAAAAAAAAACACATTTCGATTAAAACGCGTTTTAAAGTATGACATTTTGCTTAAAGTAGTGGCATTTGCTTTTACTAAAAACTCGTAGTTTCTGTTCTAATGAATGGAAAATAATAAACTTGGTATTTTTATAAAACTAATAAGATGATCTATAAAATAAAATCATAAAAAAATTGTCAATTTTTTGGCAAAATTCACAATTTTAGGGTAATCGGATACCTTAACATGCGGGATCTAGTTTATTCGATTGTGCTAAACCGGACAATTGAGCAAAATCGAGATAGTTCGAGTGAAATCGTATTTTATGCTGCTGTAATTTTCAAACTTGAATATAAGAGATCGCCGTCTACATTCATGAGACTGGCTGCGATCCGTTGTCGTGATTTCGTAAATTTGGAAAAAAATAAAAAATAAAATATTCTTTCATTTGCTAGACATCAGCATTTCGAACACATATTTTTTGTACAAAGGAAATTAAGGGGGAAAAAATTTAGATTTTAGAAGCAAAAAATAGTATATATATATATTACTTTTCAGCCATTGCTTTGCTTTGAATATGTATTTGGGTCCAGAATCTGGCAATAACTTGTTTATTGTACTCAGATTTAGCGCGGGCTCTACGTTTGTGTATGCAATTTTAGGTAAGTTACTTTCTTCTCATAAGGGATTTAGATTTCCTATCCATTATTTTCAATAGGTTTTTGTTCAGTAATATTAACAGAAAGGGGGAAGGTTGGCTGGCCACAAAACATGTTCAACCCCACTTTTATATAAAATATTTTTTATATATAAGCTGTCCTAAGTCAGCAATGTTGATAATACTGTAGCATTTATTCTTTTATATGTTTTATATTTAACTCTATTATTTTAATATTTCATATTTCCTTTTAAATTCTGTTGTCTGGTTATCTTGCATTTTCAATTCTTTTCTGTTTTAATTATGTTTATTCATCTCTCTCTTGTAGAGAAATTTTGATTATATATAGAGACTTATACAAAGTTATAGCGATAGCTACAGTAGACTAAAACCTTCTGAAATTCTACAAAAATGGAATGTCATTTTCCTAGTTTTGTTCCATCTACATCAAAAAAAGAAACTCCTGCAAAACACTGCCCTGTGTGTTGTGTTAAAAGGGATAGGAAAAGAAAAGAGTCGTTTTATGTGTAATAATTGCAATGTTGGGCTATGTGCTGCACCTTACTTCCAAATTTGTCAGACAAAAGAAAATATTGAACAATATTTTTAAAATAAACACTACTATTATGACTATTTCTGTTAAAAAAGTATAAAAATACTTTTTTTTTTTAAACAGATATTGGAAAAGAACGATAATAAAAATCGATGTCCGTGCAAGATTGCAATATTCGGCTCTTATCTCAATGGAGATAAGAACTCAAAATTAAAATAAGAATTTCAATTCTCATTTTCCATTTTTTTTTCCGCCTAAACAAGCTTCTAAAGAAGAAAATTGATTTTTCTTTTGCCGAGTTTTTTTTACAATATGAGAGTTTAGGGTTTAATATCATATTCTAATTTCGCTATCCTACATTGAATAACATAATTTATTATAGCACTCATTTTTGTTCGAATATTTTCTGGAGTAAAAGAGTTCCATATTCATCTCCTGTATAGTATCTCTAAATAAATTTTTCTTCTTTGTATATTAAAATGAAAAAATCCGAATTTGGTGAATATTTCTAAATTTTAAAGATACAGTATGTTAAAAGAATGCGCGTGTTAGAACGTTACGAATTTATAAGAAATCTGGCATACTTTTTAATTTAAAGATTTGCTCCAAATATAGATCATGCTTATTGTCAATTGAGGAAAATAGCATTGAGTAGATATTCAATGGAAATTATACTGAAAATCTCTTTATGTTATTTCTGTAATCATTAATTTATATTTAAACAAGTTTCAATATGTTTTTCATTTTCTTATACCTGATGAAATCCGATGCAGCGCTATTGGTTAAGCCTCATAATTTAATTTTTATTTATCGTCTGCTTTTATATTTGTTCGAAACGTAAATTTGTATTAATTTTTCACGAGAGTTCTGTTCATAAAACACACGATATTTTTCAAGGCGAAACAAATATTAATTTTCATATCGAACAAATATAAAAGCAAATAATAAATAAAAATTAAAACGTGAGGCTTAACCAATAGCACTACAACGAAGTTCACGACAAACGCAAAATTAATAAATCTCAAATATTTTGTGACTGTAATCACACCATATTTGGAAAAACACACAATTTTTCCAGTTCTAATCTAGAATAATTAAATAAAAACTTCTTCATACCATTTTTCTTCATAGAAAAGCTCATTTTAAAAAAATGGATATATATAAATAAAATGTATTAAATGATATTTGAGGAATTTTTATTTTTAAACATTGATATTATATGTTATGACTTTGTGTAAATTAATAACTATTTACTTTTTTAAAAGTTTTTAAGTTTTTTTCTTCAATTATTTTTTTATTACAAATTAACTAATCAGAAACTTATTTTCCAAAAATTTTATACTTATCTATTTTGAAAAGGTTTTCTAAATCTTTTTGAGTGAAGGAATATTAACGTCCCACTGTTCAGCTACATGAGGCCTTTTGGGGACGGTCCGCGTAATTTTGAACTATGGTCAAGTGACGCGGACTACGCCGAGCTGGCACCCCCTCTCCTAACCACCACACCAATGGGAGGACGTTTGAGCTCTCGACAGATTTAATGTGCATAACGGTGGGTCTTCAGTGGTACTGAGATCGAACTCATGGTACGCTAGCCACGATCCGATGCCTAGACCACTTGGCTACCGCGGCCACCCAAATCTTTTTGAAATTTGTTATGATGTATAAATAGTTTATGTAATAATTTATCTATTCCTCTATGTTCGTGGTAGAACATTATTATAAAAATGATCACATGACATGCAATTAGTACGTCATCACAATTTTTGGAACTATAGTTCTATTTTTCTAGGAATAATTTCGGCTCTAACTTGTTCACTGAAGGATGGTAACACAATTAAGGTAGATTGCTTGAGTTCTAGGGCTTTCGTAGAAATATTTTTTTTTTTAAAAAGACAAAGGTTTCAAATAATTTTTACATTGTTTGAGTAAAATAGAATTTGTAATTTGCTCTCGTGAATTGTTACTTGCCAATCTCTCTTTTACGCACATACCGTTTGTATACATTAGTCTAACTTTGTTTCCGTCGTTTCAATCTCAGTACAATCGTCTTTCAGTTGTCTGTATGGATACAATCCAAACAAATTAAAAGCAAATTACTTAAGATAAGACATGATAGTCTCATTCAGATAGTGATTATTTATTTCTTAACTACACCGTTAACGGTAATGCGTGTGCTATCTCTATTTTATTAAAAAAACATCGACGCTTTGGTGGTAAATTATAAACTACATAATCATAAACAAATAGCATTAATCATTAAGTATATTGATTTATTCCAAAGAATTTGCTTGAAGATTTTTCCACTTTCTTAACAAAATTCCTGGTGTTCCATATTTTCCAAACTTAACTTAAATACGTTTTTTGAAGTTTTTACTTTAAAAACTTAAAATAGTGGTAAAAAATTATAAAGTTACGAAAATAAAATAATTATATTAACATACAACGTGTTCTGACCATTCAAAAAAATTATTTTTAAATATGAAACAAAAACCACCTAGATTTTGTTTGAAATATTCTTAAGCCTAATAGAATGACAGAATACTAATAGCAAATTAAAACATTTTTAATGTTATTTTACTTTTAAAAAATAATTCATTGCTATTTTTATTACTTTTTCTATAACTTAAAACAACTAGTTAACAACTAGTCTCTTACTGGAATTAATTTAATTTGAGTTAATGAAAAGCTGAGAGTTTACATTACTTTGATTTTACAGTTTGTTTTGTATTTCGCATATTGAGTGCGGGTAAGATTTATTTTAATGACATTCCAAACTCTGTTTGCCTAAATAGAGATTTTTTTAATTTGATGACCTGGAAAAATATGAAGACTTTCTCAACGAAAAAGTAAAAACACATGGGGATAAAATCTTTAATGTTTCTTTTCTAAATCTGAAATTCTCTAAATGTTCTTCTTGAAATTCTATTTATGATCTACGTTCATTTCTTGACGGATGAATGTAAGTAAATACATTAAAATTCATCTGAATATTCACATTCTTCCAAGAACAAATTATTTTCATCATAATTATTCTCAGGACAAGAAGAAAGAGGGAAATGCTCTTTCAAGGGGGCGAATTCTTGGAAAAAAACATTTGATTGCATCAAAACTATTCTCAGGAACATAAATATCACAGCATAGTTATAACTCGACGAAACAATTTCCCTCCACACGCGCCTTTCACCTCTGACAGACGACACAAATGATTTTATACTATGTTTATCAACATCTTCCGATCTGAAAATATGTTTCTCAAAAACCCACCTCGCCAAAAAGAATACTCCAGAAAGACCTTCGTCGCAGCTGTCGCGATCCTCCTCCAAGATAGCATTCCTCAACCAACCAATAGATAATTTAAAATGAAATAAATAAGAAACAGAATTCCCTGGCACATTCTACCGGAGAGACTTTAAAAAAAAATTCGAAGGGATTTTTCTGGAAATCCTCCATCAAGTTACGTGGCTGCGAGATCCATCTTTGTGTCGTTGCTAATGATGTGTCTAATGACAGTCCATACTCTTTCCTGTTCATTGGAGAAAAGGTCTAATCACCCTTCAGACCACGTCATGCTCCAGTAGTTATAAAAAGAAGTAAAATGCTCTGATATTTTAGGAAAGGATTCAAAGAAATGTCCATTTGTATACTGACTCATTAGTTAGGTGAATCAGAATTTACTCTGGATATAGTCTAGGAAAATACCGTTATGTCAAGAGGAAGGATATATTCATGTTCTCTGACGTTGTACATAAGCAATTTAGTGGCAAGAAAAATCCTAGTGGTTCAGTTTTAAGATTCTGAGCAGATCATTTGTCACATTATGTTTTTGTATTTATGGAAGCTTCTTTTAAAATGTTTTTCGTTGACCTTGACAAACCCGTGGAAGCAGCTGGGAAACTTTTAAGCTCCTTCTGCCTCATTGCACATTGGAATACCAATTCAGTGATCAATGCCCGAGATTTACTTAGAAGTATTTAAAAGAGTTGTGGCAGAATCTTTCTTTTCAAGTTTAGAAAGCACGAAAGGGAAATTCTACACACAATGAAACTAATTTTCAACACATATTTATCCTTTTCTTCTTTGAGAAAAGTTTACTTATATGTTACTTATATGCTTTTTTTTTTCTTTTGCCCAAATTTTTTGTTTTTCTTTTTCGCATTCTCACAGAAATTTCGACAATTGGATGAAGGGAAAAGAAAAAGGAATTTACTTCTCTCTATATATATGAGAAAAGTGACTCACTTATCGCGAGATCTCTGGAACTATTAGATCTACAGACTTGAAATTTGATAGGCACGTTTCTTTTGTTTAGTAGAGACCCACTAAGAAAAGGTTTTGCGGAAAGCGACTCCCACAGCGGTGTAAAAGATATTACTTTTTATTTGTGTGACTTATTAATATTTATATATTGACTAACAAGTTAGCTTAAGAAATACCAAGAAATTCAGCTATATTTATTTATTTGCCTTGGCTATTTTATTTGCTAAATCATTCTTCCCAAGGAATCCAGTTTGAAATATACTTATAATTGTTCAAAATATTAATTAAAGTTTGTCCTCGTTTATTTTTTATCCTTCTGTTTCGATTGTTATATTTTTCAATTTACCCATTCGAGGAACGGATATACTTGCTAGGTGTGTAAAAATGATATTTTTATGGTTACCATACTTTACAAGTTCTTTTAGAGATGCTAAAACAATACATGTTTAATATAGCAAAATAATACTTTATTTAATGTGTTAGTTTAGTTTAGTTTCAGCATAAAATTTCTCAATTCAGGGCACCATTGGAAATTTCCGCCACTCTCAATTCGTTTTCAATCACAAAGCAAAATGGATCCTTATTCTTTAAAACAGTCATAGCATAAAAACTAATTTCACATAGTTAATATATTACAAAATGGCAATAACATTTCTAAAAATTTGTCAAAATAAGACCGATTCAACGTTGATTTTACTTTACAATCATTCTCTACTTATGTGCGGAGCCAAAACATAACAACATTTTCGTTTCACAGATATTTTAAGCTTCGCAGATTCATTTCTTACAACACCGATTAGATGGCTGAGCATCCCCTTGCAAAAATCTCCCCCTCGCCGCTCCCCTCTTTAAGGGATGGGAAAAAATTCACAGATGGGAAAAAAATCTTTTTTAATCCAAATTATAATGTTTTCTTGAAAATCAGATTTTCTCAATTCTAAGAGTCTATTTTCAGCATTTTGTGCTGTTAAAACAATGTGTAAATGATAAAAAAAAAAAGAATTTAGAATTATTTGCACGTAACAGGCTATCCGTGGTTTCAAATGTTTAATCGTGATAAAATGTTTATTCAAAAGAATGTTTTTACTAATTATTCAGATTTAAAAATATCAGAAAAGCATCTGTTAATATGTATTAACATAATTAGAAATTTGAAACATTTATAGCACAAAACTAATCATTGAAGAAAATTACTATACCATTAGCAGAATAATGAATAAAATATTCGGTACCGTCTTATGCCCAAGTTTGCAAAATAACTTACTAGTTATAATACTTTTTTGGTGGAAAAAAAGGAGAAGATTTGTAGAGAACATTGGAAATTATTTAAAATAATAGTGTATTTACGTTTTTGAAAAGGAATGTTTTTAATTTTACAAGCCTCTACATTCATATCTATAAGTAAAAAAAAAATCTTATATATTTCTTGGCATATTTTTATGTATTAAATCTTAGAAAAAATTAAGTAATTTGTGTTTCCTCCAGACACTCTTAAATTTTTTAACCAGAAATTTTTTTGATTTTTTTTTTTTAGTTTTTAAAAGTAAATAATTGAATTCTTCTAGAAAATAATTAACAGAATATTTTTATAAGCAGTCACATTTTCATTCAAAATTTGTACCCTTCCTTGTTAAATAATCTGAACCATATGTTTCCTCCAAAAACTTTAACTCAAAACTTACTAATGCATACAAAAACGACACAAGTGTTGTTCTTACCTTACGATAAACATCTCGATCTTATTGCCACATCTGGCGAGCAGCTCGTGAACTTGACCAAGGGTCAGATCCTGGACATTCACTCTTCCCACCTGGATGATCTCATCACCTTCTCTCAGGCCACTCTTCTCAGCTAAGCTATCGTCGATCACCTGTACAGTAAAGAAAATTTATTAATTTTTTTTGTTTCTGACTATTTAATGTACACAGAATGCTCATAAAAAGTTTTTACAAAATTATAAACTACAAAAAATCACAATTTTGAATTATTTCGCAAAGCTCGAAAAAAATTAAACAAATATGTATATAATATTCTGTGCGAGTAACTTACTGTAAAATATAAATAAAATTACCTTCAAATAATAATTACGCAGTCGTGTAATGTAAAAAACATGATGTATTATTCTTTCTCTACAAATTGCATAAAATTAAGATTTAAAGATAATTTTCTTTATGTGATACACAAATTGAACTTTCTTTCCAACAAAAAAGGGTCCCTCTAAATTAATTAATTCATATCGAGAACAAAAATTGATTAAAATAAAATAGATTTTTAAAGAATTTTGGCGTATTAGAAGAGAACTTAACAAATTGAAATTTTAAAAGCAATTTTTAATTTTAAATGATTTAAGTTTTTCTTTTTGAAAATATGATTCTTTACATCATTTTGTAATTGATGGAATTAGAAGTTTGATTTGTCTCATGACACATAATGAAATTTTAAATATAGTTTAAATTTTGTAAGGGTACAAAATTGCGAGAAGAGGAAATACATTGTAAAATAATATGTTCTGTGTGAATTGTGAAATAATATGATTAAAGAAAAGAAGCTGTGACGCTTTTTTTAATTAAAACTTTTTTTTTGTAATACAGGTTGTGTAATAAGTTAATAATGAATTGAGAGAGAAATGGACAAAATATGAACATATCTTTCTTTTCTTAAGGAACATGTCTGTAACTCTTTTTGATTCTTTTCATAAGATGCTAGTTCTTACATAAAATAAAATTTTAAAAAATTTAACCTTTTCCACAGAAGTTATTTTATTTTTAATTATATAAAACGTTTATATAGGATAATTAATAAATTACTAAAGAAAAATGGCTATTTTCCTAGAATTGAGACAAAAGTAAGAACCGAGAATTGAATAGAACTAGGTTTCCATGTTCTTAATAAACGCTTTTATTATATATTAATCACTTGCCTGTGTCACTGGAATCCAATTTGAGACACTCAAAAGCACCAAATTTTAAATACCTGAACTAACTTCACGGTTATAAGAAAAAAATTTGTATTTATTTCGTAAAGCTCAAGCTGGGTGTTTTGCTTTTGCAAATTTATAAAATAAAATTCACTGCTTTTTTGGGTTTTTTTTTCAAAAATACGTTACGGTTTTAGTCTAAAGTAGGGATGAGGAAACTACAGTCCGCGGACCAACTCCGGCCCACTCGAAGGTTCTATCCGGCCTGAGGATAGAATTTTAATTTTCCAGTCCGAGGCAAATTAAAAGAAATATATATTTATATATTATACATTTCTCTCCTTTTCTACTTTGTTTAAATATTTTTTCTTTCCTTTTTTTTCAAAGGATTGAGAATCTTTTTACTTTCTCGGGTTTGCAGCTTTCTCAGAGTTGCATTCTAACAATCCTCTTAAGCAGCGTTTCTAAGTATGTTAAAGTTAGAGTTTTACAAATCATTATCGAAAGTAAATTTCCCAAATTTAATATCTCATGCCCAGAAAATCAGTACTATGTTTACTTCGTCTTATATATGTTAACAAGTGTTTTCAACTATGAACCTTAGAAAGAATTATTTCAAAAGTAGACTGACAAATGAGCATTTAGCCTCGTTCCTAGAATCAGTACATCTCACTTCGAACCTCAATGTAAGGAACTTTTAAAAAGGAAATCTCAATTACATTCATCTCATTAACACATTTCAATTGTATTATTTGTATATTGTTTTTAAAATTTCAAAAAAATTTATCTTGGCCCGCCAAACTTTTTTTTTCGGTTTTTACAGAAAAAGTTTGCCCATTCCCAGTCTAGAGATTGAGGCTTGGTCTGTGCGCCTTGTTTTGTATTTATTACACTCTATATATATATACTGAAATATTCTCTTATTCAATATTACATTACTATATTGCTTATCATTAGTTTTGTGGCCGCGGTACGGAGTGGTCATGATCACGAATTTTAAATTCGTGTCCTGGTTCCATTAAGGTATCCGACTACCCTAAAATTGTAAACTTTGCCAAGAATTGACAATTTTTTTATAATTTTATTTTATAGACCATCTTATTAACTTTATAAAAATACCAGGTTTATTATTTTCCGTTTAATAGAACAAAAACTGCAAGTGTTTTAATAAAAGCAGATGCCATTACGCGTTAAGCAAGATGTCATACTTTAAAACGCGTTTTACTCGAAATGTGTTTTTTTTTTAAATGCTCAAACGGGGCCAGCGAGAGATTGCTAAAAAAATTTTGAAAAAAATTAACTGAAATATTTTGTGTATGTTTTGTATAATAGAAGAAGTGTTTCAACCTTCAGATGTATCAATCACTGTTTTATAACAACATTTATAGTCCCTTATTGAATAAAATCCCTGTTTTTTAAGCAATTTCATATAATAACTAAGAAAAAGTGCTCTAGTTTTCGTAAAAATTAAAATATCTCTTATCCTGAAGGTCATTTCAAAAATGAATAACACAGCAACGCATCAGAATTGAAAAATTGAAAATTTGGTTATAAACTTTCAGTACAGAGAATGGGGTGTGTTTATGTTATTTTTTTTTGTAAATTTTTACCCATTTTTTCCCATTTTAGTAATAATAATTTGTTTTTCTCTTCTTAGTTTTAGTATATTTTTCTTAATATGTATTAAACATAACTAAAAAGAAACAAAAAAATCCCCATATCTTCATTTTTTTTAAAAAAGTTGTTGCAAGTAGTCAGATACCTTAATACAAAACTACAGATTATTGAAACAGACTTCCAAAATATTACGTAAAATAACAGCCTTGAAGGTCAATTGCAGTAACAACCGAAGAGCAAAAAACTGCCTTGGCAATAGTAATTCGTAACGTAATACCCCTTCCCCTGTAAATGTGTTAACAAATACAACAAAAGAAAGAGGCGCGTGTGCCAGCAGTCACGAGAAATCACAGATTTAGCATGAGCACTTGCTTTAACGCGAAGGACAAGAATAGCTTTCTGAGACATGGTTGAATGAGAGATTTTACGATTTTACTCTTAACCATTCTCGTGCCAACTAACTACTCCTCACTCAACTCAGATTGAAATCTCTGAAGCTGAATTTGTACATCAGAGATAAGAAAGGAACAAAATTATGTATGAAACAGTTCAAGAACAAGTTGTTACAAAAAGATTACATTTCAAAAGAAAACTTTGTAAAATGTCATAGATAACTTTTTAAGTTTCATTCTGATTTTGATTGAGTGTCTTAGAATTATTTTATCCTGTTCCATCGGTTCTTCTTCTTCTGCCAGTAAGCTCAAGTTCATTTCCAGAAGTTTTTTTATGTTAAGAATAGAAGTGAACTGCACTTTCTAGTTTAATATGTAACTTCCTTCGTCAATGTAGTTTGGAAGAAATATTATTATGATGTAAGCTAATGAGATGATTTAAATGGTTGGATGCTATCTTAGCTCCCATTTTTATTTATCGCCAATTTGGTGAATTTTTATTCTCGTATTAGATAGAAGTCTAATGCAGAAAAATGAGCTACGGGCGTGATTTGGCACAATTTGTTTTTCTTCTCTACTAAAGGTGTGGACTAAAATAGGATTTTATCTATTAATATGAATTTCACTGACTCTTACAGTTAAAATATCATCAGCTATTAATGTACCTGTCACGATTTGATTCGAGAAAAATGAATTTAAAATCAAAGTAATTTTCTAATTGAATTCTTAGTTGGATTTTGCATTTCTTTTCCAATTGTGTTATGGTAGAAATTTTTTAACTTGCTTCAAACTGAAATAAATATAAGTTTTTTTTCTTTGAGTAAATTATGTTTGTTATACCTCAAAGTGAGTGTTACACCTCAGTTTGTGAATTAATTAAATAAAAGCATCTATTTGATTTTTTAAAATTTATTTAGAGTAGTTTGGGAGGGCCAGAAATGTTATCGTGCACAACTATAAAAACTTTACTTATCTGATACAGTCATAAGGAAACACAGAGCACTACTACAATCTTCCTAAGCATCTGTAGAGTCTAACAGCAAAACATAGATATTTTTCTCTAACAATAATATATTAAAGCACTAATAATGCACACGGTGGTACTGTCCTAAAGAATAATTATTATTAATCTCTACTTCAAATCACTTTATTCAATTCCTACTGTTAGCTCACTCTCTCTCTTGCTCAAATATTCAATCGTTAATAAAAAAAACTTTCTATTCATCCATTCAAAGTAGGAATTGACTTTAAAAAAATTTTATATTACTTATATAATATTAACAAGTGTGCTTATCACGTTTCCTCAGTAAGAAAGTGGCGGTTGTTGTTGTTGTGTAAAATATTTCTAGCTTCAAATTTTTTTAATACAGCTTCGTTAAGCCTAACAGATTCTTCGGACAATCCTCGCCAAGGACACCCAATACAATCTCGCCAAAATTAACTCATCATCAGTTTTCTCCTTCGTCTTTGGCTGCCAACAAAACTGCAATAGCTCTTTTCGCCAAAGTTTTTTTCCTCTACAAGGTAAATTTAAAAAAAAAAAAAACTGTGGTCCTGGTGGTGACTAGAGTAGAATAGTCCCAACGTAAGTTCATGCGTTAGGCGACGCATGAACTTTTAGGCGACTAAAATTATCAGAAGTCCTACCTCTCGGGGCTCTGGTAACCTTCAATTATGACAAGTGCAGTATACTGAGTGTCCGGGAACACTCCGAGAAGTTTGCTACGAGGACACTGAATATTCTTCAACTCAACATTAATGGAACACAGAAGAAAATCGACGAACTATCCTATCTCCTTCATGACAACAATGTTCAAGTGGCGGTTAAAAGCCTTTAATAACGTTTAAAAAAATTTGTATTAATTTTAGGAAACCGCGAGGTACTATGTTATAAATTAATATAAGTAAACACATGTGGGGCAATTGACTGTGTATTAATAACTCATTCAGTCTCTTCTAAAAGCAACACAATGGTTATCAGTGACAGTTTGTAATTCTGAGCGACGGTCAAGTGGCGAGAACGACACACCTGAGCTCTGCCCCCTCATTCCTCCCCAAATTTCTAAGCTTATACCACCTCTTCTACTCATATGACAACTTTGAATCTCGACAGATTGCTGATACCTAGGCAGGTCTTACCTTCGCAATGGATTATTACCTTCTTTTCGACTTGTATTTACTTATATAATGCTGATATATTTTTTGTTGTTTTTCAGAGCACCCAGCTAAATTTCTTGGAGTCTCACTTGATTTTGATTTGATTTGATTTTTATTAACGCCGTACTCTAAGAGAATACTTGGGCTATCTTGAAATCTCACAAAGGTCCTTGGTAAGTAGTAGTATGAAAAATTGCTAAGCATTATTCAAAAGTCATTATAAATCAGTTTTTTTAAAAAATACTTTATGATGGATCTATACGCGTCCTTCCATTAACCTCTAAGGAATTCTTTTGGGCCAGCATTTTCAACCAACCTTCTCCGAAGGACAGAAAGCGTGATATGTAAATTAAGTTTAATATATGTATTCTTTATTCAGGATTTTTGGAATTGAGGTGAGTGAATTGTGAATAGATTCGAAGTGAATTAAATCGGCAGTGAAACGTATACTTAAACAGTGTAAGAAGCCAAGAATTGGAACATTAAGAAAGCGAGTAGATTAAATATTAGGGACGTGTTAAAGTCAACGAAAAGAGAATAGAAGACTGCAAGAATTCACGTACTGTGATCTTAAAACAAGTTTATGTATAGAAAGTTAAACTAATAGTGTGGTCATTAAATACGTAAGCTCTGTATAAAGTTATACTAAAGGTAGAGCGGCTTGATTGAATATATTCTCCCCAACGCCATCTCGTCTCACTCCCGTTCTATTACTGATTAAGGTTATCTTGTTTAAGTGTTGTTTGTTTCTGAGTTGAATACAGTGAAAAATAAAATAATTTAAGTTCATCTTGTCGTCTGATCATTTAGTTCCTCCCACATCTCTAGCCGGGTCACAGGGAAGAAGGGACGTAAAATCTTCTGCGAAAGGGATTAAATATTACCCTGTATAACAGAAATATCACACACATGCGCGCAATAAATACACTCGTTATAATATTTATCCTTTAGATAAAGGGAAGGATTTAAAATTTTGGAAATACAATCCAATTTTGTTATGATTTAAATTAGATATTAGTTTTAAATTTAAAACTGCCGCATTGGTAAGATGTATTGCATAGATAAAATACTTTATGTGCTGATAAAACATTTTATCTATAAGAAATTCAGAAGATATTACTGATTATATATATTACATCTTCCTTTTTAAAATAAATGGAATATTAAATCATGTACTATTAAAAATCCCTAAATAAATGCACAATAATCTTAAAAATAAACAAGTATATATTAAACTGAACAGTAAGTACTTTTAGACGAGTTTCAATATTTCATTGCTAAATAACATGCTTTAATATTTGCGTAAATTCTATATTATTACAATATTATTATGAAAAAAATATTTTTTTTTATTACTAGTTTTCTCTCGTCCGTAGCAGTTTGTCATTCTTCTAACTTTCGCATACTTTGATACTTGTATATGTAATAACATCTTATATAGCTTGTTTTTCTTAAGTTGTTTTTCAACCGTGTAAAAATCTGAAAAGATGAAAGTATCTAAACTATGCTTCCCAAACTTTTTATCGCCGCAGTCTGGTCAACGTTTACTAATTTTACTGCAGCCCGCTGAAGGGGAAGGGAACGTTGATTGTTTATATTTTAGATTGTTTTGATTTAACAATTTTTATTTAATTGTATTTAAATATGCCTCCAAAATAAAATACAGCCAAACCAAAAAATGAATACAAAGTTAAAGTCTCAGAAATCCGAGACAAGTACACCACAGTAAATAAAATAGAAATAACTCAGGGTTCCTTGGGCGACCCGGAACCTTTTGATCCACGGACCAGAACCGGTCCTCGGTTTGGGGGTTGGGGACACCTGCACTATACTATTTCTAGATTTGTCGATTTTTTTTTTAAATACCGTATTGTTTCAAATCTAAGCCACCATCGGTTCTAAGCCGCATCCCAAATCTCAACACGTTTTTGTATAAAAATAAAGGCAGCGTAAAATAATTTATCGATATGTGATCTTTATGAAATTTAAGAAAATTTAAAAGGAGAACTAATAAGGACTGAATAATTAATTTATGTAACCGGTATTAATAAATTTTAAGTAAGAGGCGTGTCCCGAAACTAAGTACCGTTACATTCTACAGCAACCGTAGCGGTAGTATGGCAGTTCAACTCTTGTGCACACGTGACTAGTTGATTGTCAGTCTAATGACGCCAGCTGGATTGTGTTGCTTTTACCAGTGTTAGTGAGCGTTCTCCAACTGTTTAAGATCAGCAGTTCTTAAACTTTCGATCACCGCGGCCCCTCTTTATATATCAGCTAGACATCGCGGACCCCTAAAACTTTAAATCCCCTCCCTGATTCCCAATATACGGCTGAGTGATTTTAAGATTTCTCAATTGTTGTAAGACTGTCTCTGCTAATTATACATATATTTTTAACACTTCTTTTTTCCACTTTATGAAAACCATAAGTATCTAATTGTATATGTATATAAAAATATAACAAAATACTATAGTTTCTAATAAATAAATAAAGTAGGTGCAAATAAATAGATAATACAAGCACCATTCAATTAGAAAATCGAGATGGATACAATCGTTATCGTATTGGCTTGCTATGTGAATTGTTTTTAATCATTGCACATATACTTCTACTATATTTTTTGGAAAATATTACTTTTAGTAATGACTACGAAGTTGTGAACAATTAAAAACTGGATTAATATTCTTGATTGAAATACATATTCGAGTAAATATTTTTATTGGGGGCAATTGAGTGATCTAGTCTAATGACACATATTTCAATTTTTTCACGAGGTCTTTCACAGTCAGTAAAAGAGGAAGATCTTAATATTAGATGAGAGACCTTTGTGGACCCCTTAGAAATTGCTGCGGAACCCCAGGGATCCGTGGACCACAATTTAAGAGCCACCAGCTTAAAACGATTGCCGACCCCGCTGAATGCGAAGTGCGTTCTGTGTAATATGTTTTTTGAACTCAAGGAATGCTAAGCCCATGAAATTCATCGTTAACTTACAGAGATTTATGGTGAAAATGAAATGAGTGGTGTAATAATGAGAAAGGGAATTTTACAATTCAATGCTGGCCGCACCAACGATCATGACGAAGCTCGGAGTCGCAGGCCTTCTGTTATTTATGGTGGTTTGGTTGAAAAAGTGAATGAGAAACTTCGTGTAAAGAGATTTATAGCAAAATTTCTTTGTAAAAGTTTCCACAAACCGCCATTAAACAGGGGAGCTCATTACAGGCGGCATCTTTCTTTGAAGTCAGTGCAGACAAGTTGGTTTCTCAATGTGACGAATGTCGGAATAATGGTGGTAACTGTGTAGAAAAATAGTTTCTGACATGCTCTTTCGTATAAAAATAAACTTGGTTACGAAATAATCTCCTTCGTCCAACGAATTTCTCCGCCTTCGATTCTAAGCCGCATCCGATTTTCCGTAGCATTAACATTGAAAAAAAATGCGGCTCAAATTTGAATATATACGATGTATATAATTTTTAAGCTGCTCTCTCTGCCTAATGAGTCATTCTAATGACTAGTAGTAATGACGGTAGCCTAGTGGTCAAGGTAGTGGACTCGTGGGCAGCATATTATGAATCCGAGCCAAGTACCACTGGAGACGTGCCATGTAGGGGGGTGATGCACGTCAAACCTGTTGAGGCTCATACAACCTCCTGTTGGTGTGGTGTAAAAGTTAGGAGAGGGAGGTGCCAGCTCAAGTGTCGTCCTCGTCCCTTGACCATGGTTCAAAATGACGAGGTGCATCGCCAAAAGTCCTCGAGTAGCTAAATAGCGCGACGTTAATATTCACTCACCCAGAAACCTTTGCATATATTCAGGTATTAACTTTTCAATAAATTTTATTCAGAATGGATGCATCAAGAATGATTCATGAATCATTTTAAAAAGAAACATTCAAACTTTATCTCGGTCCTATATAAGTATTTTGGTGAAACTGTTATGGAAAATAATAAGAAAGAATCAATTAAGTATTTATTAACAATTAAAAATTTGAAATAAACGTTTGTTTTTGCTCTTTGTTAAATGTTCAGAGTTATTTCAAGCTTCAAAAAAAAAAACAATATATTAAAAGTATATTTCTAAAGGCTTAAATGAACATAAGAACAAAAGCTTGCCAATTATTGATCTTTTTAAATCTCAGAAAATAGCAATTTCTTGTTATTTTCTTTAAATTTATTCGAATTCTACAATCGTTGAAATATCACCATTACGTAACAAGATATTCAATTTTGGTAAATTTGCACGAAGTATTACTAGTTCTCTATCTGTGGTTGTGAAATGGAAGGAATTTTGAATTCTCAAAATAAATTAATCTTCTTTACCAAATTTTTTGGTATTTTTTGGAAACTCCTTTTTTTTCCCTATGTTCTTTCCATCAAAATAAACATTTCCCAAAATCAAATGGAAGATTAAAAATAAAGGACATGGTCTTTAATTTTTGCATCACTATGCGACATTTTTTTTAAATGAAAAATATATAACTAAAGCATATGTTAAAAAAAAATTCAGTGATTCATACGGTTAAAGTACATATTTGCAACATCTCATTTCAAAATATAAAACCCTAAGAAAACCCTACAAAAACTTTTAAACTGAAATAAAAATGTACGAGCTCCAACACAGGTATTAAAAACGAAACAATGGCAATTTTTGAGGTGAATTATTTAAGCTTTACCTAGAGCTCATTGTTTTTTTCCTTAAGATATCCGACTACTTGCGATAACCTTTTTTTAAAAAAATTAAAATATGGGGGATTTTTTTTTTGTGTGTGTGTGTGTGATTTTTAGATTTGCTTAGTACATTTTAAGAAAAATATGCTAAAATTAAGAAGAGAAAAAGAAATAATTACTAAAATGGGAAAAAATGGGTAAAAATTTACAAAAAATAACATAAACGAAGCTCATTTTGTACCAAAAGTTTATGAACAAATTTTCGATTTTTGTATTCTAATGTGTTGCTACGTTTTTCATTTTTGAAATGACCTTCAAGATAAGAGATATTTTAATTTTTACAAAAACTAGAGCACTTTATCTTAGTTATTATATCAAATTGCTTAAAAAACCAGGAATTATATCACAATAGGGACTGTAAATTTTGTATCAAAACAGTGATTGATAAATCTGAAGGTTAAAACACTTATATATTATACAGAACACACACACAAAATTTCAGTTAATTATTTTCAAAAGTTTTTGAGCAATCGCTGTTCCCGTTTGAGCTTTTTTAAAAAAACATCTTTCGAGCAAAACGAGTTTTAAAGTAAGACATATGGTATATCTTGCTTAAAGTGATGGCATCTGCTTTTACTAAAACACTTGTAGTTTTTGTTCTAGTGAACGGAAAATAATAAACTTGGTATTTTTATAAAGCTAATATGATGGCCTATAAAATAAAATCACGAAAAAACTGTCAATTTCTGACATAATTCACATTTTTAGGGTAGTCGGATACCTTAAACTAATCTCTGAGGGGTTTTTTATGACATTGGATTGATAAGGATGGATGGATTGGATGGGAAGGATATACATGCAAAAAGGTATACTCCATGTGAAGAAGGGAGAGAGAGATTATCAATGATTGAGTGTTATTATGTTACACTTTAAAACAACACAAGGGCTTTTGGCAAAGGACCTCGCAATTTTGTACTACGCTCAAGGAATGAGGACGATACCTGAGATAACACCTTCCTCTCCAAGCAACCACACCAAGCCAATGGGAGGATTTTGGGTCATCAGATATTTAACGTGCATCAGCCTATCTACACGATGGGTCTTCAGTGACAGTAGGGTTTGAATACATGACATGCTAACCATAAGGCACTCACCATAATCACTAAGCTACTGCGGCCTCGAGAGGTCATCAGTGTATTCTTGATTAAGTGTTGGAAGATGTTAGCAAAGGTTGAAAATCCCGATAGCAGACTTTTTCACTGAGAAAAGTCAAGTATCAACAAGACACTTTGAAACAATAGAACATTTTCCTTTGTTCGAAAACCAAGAGCTACGAACATAATTTATTTTTGTTACTCTAAGCAAAAACAACTAATGGCAAAGTATCATAATGTTGGGAAGAAAATTTTGAAATTTCGAGAAAAAATGTCCGTGACTATAATACTAAAAGCATTTGTTTCAGGGTTTTCATTCTTACAATATAGTCAATTAATTCTCTACGCGTTTCCAACTAACATCAGGAGAAATAATTTTATGGATTATTTTGATTGATCTGAGATCCTCATTTTGTGAAGGAACCGTGATATATCCAGATTAAGTTTACTATATTTAATGTGATCTGAAGTAAGAACGTAGTGATTGTAATTGTAAGGAAAAATTTTGTTGTTGTATAAGTGTAAAGATTGAATTTTATTACATGTTATTGGAACTATAGTTAGATTAAAACTCATGTAACTTTCTGTGACTGCTGTTTTAACTTATGCTAGATTTGTGTGTGGAACTGCTTGGCTGCACAATTCAAAGCTTCCAGTAAAGGTTAAGTGTATCTTTATTATTGGTGGTTAGAATTCGATGCTTATTTTGTATACATAAGTTATTTCTATTGAGATATTAATATATTACGATATTAGATTAAATAAAATTGTTGAGTTTTATGAGTCTTTTGATTTAACACCGCACCAAACTAATACAAACTCCACGCGCTGTTCGTTTCAACGCTAATAATTAAAATTGATATTTTGGTTACTTTTGTATATAAAAGGAAAGTTTATTAACCAAATACACATTGTATCTCATTTTCATATTAAACTGACTTTGACTGTCCATTCATTAAGGCACCTGTTTTTAAATATAATTTATAAATCTCCCTGGTAAAGATGATAAGTACATTCATGTGTGTATATTTAGGAATGGAACGGTGTCCTTGCACCGTTTTTGAAAGGTTTATTATATCTGGAAAATAGTTAATTGTTTTCAATTGAAGTATGATTGTAAAAATTCAAGCCATAAAAAAGCAACTATTTAAATTAACGTTTTTTTTAGTGACATGCGTTACTAATTTTTCTGATGTTGCTAATAAGAGATAAATATTGTGATACACATCAAATTACTTCAATATTCGCAGCTGGAGTACCATATAGTTAATATAATAATCACGTGCATTAATTATATTAACTATGGTATTTAGGAGATTTTTATTTTTATGACTGATTTTATGTTTATGTAATTGCTATTTTTTGTTACATAAATGCAATTACACATTAAGAATCTCACGCAAAATTTTGGTTATAAATAATAATACTAAAATTAGCAAGATTTTTGAAAAAAAAAAATTTCTTTCCATGTAAGTTTTGTGGGGCCCATTCTCTTCTTCAAACTGCTAATTCAATTGAATATCTTACTAAATTTCCGAGAAAAATACTAAATTAAGAAATTAAATAACAGTTTTAAGTAATAGTACTTAACTTATCAACATAAATCAAGAAATCGGAACTTTATCAAATTAGTCGGGCTGTAGAGTATGAAATGATGTTCCATTAAAAACTGGTTATTTCCGATAACGAAGCAATGTGTTCTACAAACCGACCGGAACACACATATAGTTCCATATATTTACTCTTTCCTTCGGTAAGCTAGAAAAATTCTGCCCAATCCCCTACGAGAGCGTTACTCTTTCCTTTATTACACTTTTACCCTTGGGGTTCAAGCAAACATTTCTCCTTCCAAAAATTCAGGGTCAACGGTCTTTAGTTGCAACGATGCGGTCAGCTAAAATTTAAATCGAAGGTTTAAAAATCTATAGATGAGACAAAAATAGCTACCTCACTAGTTATTTCAGCCACGTGTCATTCCTAGGAACTGAATATAACTCCCGGGAATACAAAAAAAAAATCAAAACCTTGCGATTTACCGTGAAAGAGAGAGGGAGAGAGAAACTCTAGTCCAAGCTAAGACCTATGGTTTGCTTATCCCTGTCATATAGATTGATTGACCCACAAAAATACAGATTAAATCTACTAGAAGACAGGAAGAGTCTTCACAATATCAGCACAGTAGCTTGTCTTCCTTGATCAGGGATAGGCATTAAGTCGATCGTGATCGACCGGTGGACTGTCACGACATTTTGGGGTGACCGCCTTTGCTAAGACCTAAGACGCATATTCTAAAAGAAACATATTTATGGAATAACGAGGCCAGAGCTAGACTGAAGAATCGGCTTTTCTCAATCGATTCTTCTGTGTTTACTCAAACAAATGATTCGAAAAATGTGTAGACGATACATGTACCTTCATTGGAAGCACGCGATGATGCTTAACACGTTCATTCCAGCTGTAGGATCAATGCAATGCCAACCAAAAAAGGAATTTTTCCCCACACGCCAACTGAAGCTGAAAAAAAATGTTGATGATCAGTCCTTCCCGCAATAGCATGGGGTTTGCTATTGAGACATGATCCCACATCCCGCTCTTCCACGGGATTGGGTCCTCGTGTTGATGTCATGTCTTGTGAAGGCCCCGAGACACGGCTGCGAGAAATTGTAGCACATACGTCGTTTCAGATTCATCGGTACTTTCTCTGCTTGCTGCACGGTTTAATAGATGCTCATAGTTGTTTAAGAATTAAACTTGGCAATTTCGTGTTTTACTTGGGTTTTTCTAGTAAAAATAGCAATCTGACATATTTTAAAAGAAGGGTTCAATGACGAAAATAAGTCTTAGGAAAAAAATATACAATTTTAAAACAGAATGGCCACACCTACGCTACTAGGTGGACCGCAACACCTTAAAAGCATTAGAAGTAGCCCGTACCTGGAAAAGTCCACCCACCATTGTCCTTGATCGTTAAATAAATTTTATAATCTTGGCTGCTAGAGTTCAATTAAGCACACACACACAAATAGCTCCTCGCGCATAATTATTTGTCTGTATTTTGATTAAGAGGGAAAAAAGAGTCATTTTAAAAAACTGTCTGCCTAGTATAGCATTGCTCCAACGACGTTTTGAAGATCTGATCAGTTACAAGCTGTTTTATAGATATTTTCGGTAAACAAAATTTGTTTAAATTTCAGCTCTCCTTTTGGAAGAAAACGGTTGGTCTTTAAAACAATAGAATTTTTAGCGCGTTTTCGAAGCAAAGAAAAAAACTTGATTTTAAATTTTTTCAACTTCTCAGCAGCTTCAGTTTAATAAAAATTCGAATCGGAATTTATTCTATTGTTAATTTTAACAGAACAAATATATGTGTAAATAAAGGAATGGTTGTTTTACAGTAAAAATTATTTTTCCTTTCTTCATTTTTTTTCGAAAATTTTTTATATTCATTAAAAAGCTGTAATCTTAACTTTTCAAGAATGAAGAAAAATGAAATAATGGTTAAAAGGCTTAATTTTTTTTTTAAATTAAATAAGAACTATATACTTTTTTTTAATCAAAATTTAAATTATTGATATTCTAAAAGGGATTTTTTTTTCATTTATATGTGATTAACATTAACCTAAATGTTTTAATTTGAATCTCCCAGATGACAAATTATACCTTATTCGTTATAGACATAAAATGTTTAAATATCTTTTTAAAAAAAGCTGCTGCAAAATGCACTATGATTGCCAGGTATTTTTCCCTTGAACATTTATAAGCTGCAAAAGGTCCTTCCTGATCATTTCATATTTATTTTTGGAGTAGCGCGGAAATCAAGGGTAGGGTGCCAGCTCAGGTGTTTACGTCGTCATCTGACCGTAACCAATCAAAATTACTAGACAGCCTGACCTGAACGAATACTCCAAACCTCAGTCGGCGAGGAAGAGTGCTTGGATATGATAATAATTATATATTTATAGAACACAGTGAGACATTTCTTTTCTTATTCTTCATCATGGAAAAAACACTTTGAGGGTAGTTTGAAAAATACTAGATACTTTTAACTCTATTTTAAATATATACAGTCGACTCTCGCTAATTCGAACCTTCGATAATACGAGCCTCTCGCTAATTCGAAGTATATGCTCAGCCCCTAGAAAAACTCTTGACATTTCGAACTAAAACAATACGTTATGGTACACTCAATATTTCGAAGTAAAATCTGTGACTGTCCAGAACACAACACGCCATACTTCGAAGGGATCTAATAAAACTCTCGACAATTCAGACACTCACTATCATGTAGAGTCCTGTAGCAAATAGGTTGGAGTTGACAAGTTTTGTGTTGTATTGTCTCTGCTTGTATCCCCTGTAACGTAACCCCTTTGATGACCATCGGAGTTGACTCCGATAACTCTGACAGAAGCTAAAGTGTCACTAAACAAACTACTCAACTTTTGCCTTCAAAATCATGTTGATGCGGACGTTTTTCAAGCTTCATTTATTCCAGAAAACTCTATTGACAAAATTATATTGAATGCCATAAAACAAAAAACAGATTTTTTCGTCAAAAAAATTAATTATGTACTGTATGTATTCTTTCACTAGTTGTTTTTAATACATAAATGTATTCTTTTAATACAGGACTTTTAACCTCTGTATAATATCTATACTGTATGAAATGTACTTTTTAAAAAAATTTCAAAATAATCTTGCACATATGGGCAATTGTTGTTTTATTATATAATTTCAAATTTAATTGTGTTAAAAAAATTTGTCATTGTGTATTATGGGAGCTTTTTCCTACCGTCTTGATAATTCGAAGTTTTTTACTAGTCCCTTCAGCTTCGAATTATCGAGAGTCGACTGCATATATATAGTAAATATTATTACTAGAGAGCCCTAAGTATTATGTATTAAAGATATTTCTGTGTCTAATGTCAAAGAAAAAGAATCAGACAACAAACAAATTTCAAAAAAGGAAAAATTATTTTCTTTTGGTTTATATTCATATCGTTGTAACTCATCCAACCATTTGTTATATTGCGTATCCTTAAAATTTATAGAAACATCATAAATGCATACTTTTTCTTCTATAAACAAAGTAAAAACCTACATTGGTATTAAACAATTAGAAGACAAAATATACGGAGCATATTTTGTACTCCAAACTGGTTTGATTCAAATTGAAATTAGAGTAACAATTTGAATACGCCGCTCTCTATATAGCAGTAAAATCTTAATGTAATATTCATTATGGTAAATTATCAATTTACATGAAAAACATACTCCGAGTTAGACCTCATTCTTTAACATTAATAAAAGATAACATTAAAGTTCTTTAATATCAATGAAATTTGCATAGCTTAACTGCATCTGTATCTATCTAAATGTTTTCTCTAAGTTGCTCGCTACTAAAACTATAACTTCGAAAATGCAAGTGGGAATTTATCTGTTAATCAAAACGAAGAAACCTTATAACTCCATGAAGCCTTATTATCTTTTTTTAATATAAGAAAACCGAAAAAGGGAAAAAATTGAAAAATCTCTCAACACTTCTAAGGAATACTAAATATTTTTCTATCGTCCTATAAAATACTTACCGTATATTCCGGCGTATGTTACGCACACCTTTTTACCATGTTTTTATTAACTCGCTTTCTTGTCTGTCCGGGTGAAATTTTGTAATTGATTTTAAACTAATTTCCCGATGAGCTAGAGATTTGAAATTTGAACCATAGCTCAGAAGTAGATGACAATGCATGAAAATGTGAAAGAACTTCTAGTCTTGAACCCAAGCCCCCGAAGAGGTGGACCCCGATTTCGACAAGAGCCCCGTAACTCCAGAGCTTACACGAATTTACACAAAGACCATGTGTCAATAGCACGGGTCAAGTTGCGCCTACGTATACAATTTCGTGTCTCTGGGCTCAAAGAGGGGCCCCCAGGTTACCATGTTTTTATTAACTCGCTTTCTTGTATGTCTGTCCGAGTGGAATTTTGTAATTGATTTTAACTAACTCTTTAACCCGATGAGCTAGAGACTTGAAATCTGGATTATAGCTCAGAAGTGGGTAAGAATGCATGAAAATGGCTATAAAAACATGGTACATAAAAAACTTATTAAAAAATTATTTTACAAAGAAAATTGAAATTTATATGTACAGTGTACTTATTTTTTGAAGTCTAGGAGTAGTCTGGTAAGTGGATAATAAGTGCATGGAATGAAATTAAACCTAACATAACTAAAAAACCATTTAAAAAATGTAGCATATATATAACAATCTAGATAGAAAGAAAAATGATTGCTTGTAGATCAGATTAACAATGATGGTAAACGAGAAACAGAATCTGATGATGTGCCTGAAGATGTAATAAAAAAGAATAAGACGATCTTTTTGTTATCCTATAATGAAAATTCGCAAGGTTGCCTTTTTTTTAAAATAAACAGTATTTAGATACGTATAGAAATCTAATTTTCTTACGTCATATTTTCATTAGTTTTAAAACTTTCATTTTCATAACCGTCGTATGACGTGTACCCGTAAATTTCTATTTACTTTTTGTATTGAAAGTGCACATTATACGCCACATTATACGTATATAATAATAATTTTTTTTCTAAAATAAAGGTGCTAATCTCGAAATATGTTTGCAAATATACTTATGTTAAAAATCAAGTGTAACAATAAATATATTTGTAACAAGACTTTGGATTTGATTTCTACAACGTAGATTGAAAACGCAACTGTCAGGGTAGATGAAAAAAAGACAAATGGATTAGTTGCCAAGGTCCTTCGAGAATAAAAAAGTATATTTTTGTCTCAGCTTTCTTAGCTTTCGTGAGATAATATTGGCTTTTTGTCAACGCGCACGTTGAGTTTGTTCCTTTCCCTTCGCTCTGCCAACGCTTGAAACCACTTCCGAGATATACAATATCAAGAAAACACTTTGCTGACTAAAAGTTTCGTAGAGTGATAACCTTCAACAAGCAACACACCTTTAGTTACATATAACTCTTGCCATTTCGCTTTAGCACAATACAAATACGACTCTTTTCCTTCAATGTCTAACAATTAAATCTACAAGGTTCTAAAGTAATGTGATTCAATTTCAATCTGTTTATAATTCTTCTAATGGTCTCGACTTCTTTCGGTAAATACAGAGCTTTTGACTTCATGATGCATCTTTCCTCACTATCATGAACAAAGATAAGAAAGGTTATAGGAGGATAAGGAGATCCCTAGGGCCTCCCTGGGTAAAGGGTCCTAACGATCTTTCCTTTAAATCCACATTCTTATCAATTTATAATCAATTCTTTTTTTTTTTCCTTATTTTGGACAGACTTGGACTTACAGAT
The DNA here is from genome assembly GCA_019973975.1 of Trichonephila clavata. NCBI lineage: Eukaryota > Metazoa > Arthropoda > Arachnida > Araneae > Nephilidae > Trichonephila > Trichonephila clavata. The sequence goes on from BMAO01030340.1 coordinate 31,818, forward strand.
ACCGTTGGATCCGTAACAAAATCAGGGACGATATAAGTTTTAATATCTAATATAAAAAATGCTT
>BMAO01030341.1:0-19020 GCA_019973975.1 Trichonephila clavata
AAGTAACTATTCCACACACTAGCGTAGTGTGGAATTCGAAGAGTGATAAACCGGGTCAAGTGTAGTCTTTGTTACTGGACTGAAGCTGAAAATGATGAGCTCCGTTACCATCGTATTGCTTCAAAGGGCAAAGTCAAAACAAAATAATTAGAAATGTGCTTTTTTCAAAGAATTCTAATTATGCAAATTAATCATTAGTAATGCAGGAATCAAAAGTTTTATTCAAATAATAAAATTTTAGGTAAATATTTGAATAAAATACCACTTTCGATGTAGTCAAATCTCAAATAATGAATATAAAAGATTATATTAATAAAAGACGTATTAAGTAAGGTGGAGTAAAAAGATTCCTGTTTCCTATACACCCTTTAGCATCTGTAGAAAGGATAAGATTAATCTGTGAACATCCTTTTTTCTGCAGGGAAGATTTTTTTTATGTGGTCTTTCTGATTAAAAAGCTGAATTACAAAATAGATAAACACTTCATATTTAAATTTGTTTCCTCAGAACATACCACGGATCACCTCAGACAATGTAAAACCGTGGGAAAAGAGCAAGTTTACTACCCTCTTATCTATCGTCAGAACATTTACATGAAATCAGGTGATTTCTACTTTTTTTTTTATGCAAAAAATCATTAAAAGTTTTTTTTATCAGTTGCGGAAAATTTTAAGTTCATCCACCTGCTTACTTCAAAAGGTTTTCTTTTTATGTCTTCATATAATATATGTCTTCTAATGTCGTCTTCTTAATATGTGTTTTAGACATTTAATATAATAGCCATTGTAAATATACATATTAATCATTGTTATGTTAAATATTGTTAATATTGAATATATAGGTGCTTTAAGTATTTTACAATAAATGCTCCCCATTTCTAGCTTTTACCTATTAAAATCTGCAGTGATTGTGATGGATTAAAAATATATTCTAAAATATTCATTATATGACATGCAGTTTAACTCCATACATAGCTAGCCGTTACTCGCCCGCTTCGGTGCGTTTTTCTTGATTTTGGGAGAATATATACCTTTAAAAAATTAGTATTGATGTCTAAGTCCTAAAATTAATCTTTCGGTTGTATTGACAAACACATTCTTATACCCATCACCGATTTAGTTAAAAAAGCCAGAACTTGAATGTCTAAAATTGATGCATAACTGTCTTACACACCTCAATAGCCTATCCTTGGTTGATGCCCCCAAAAGGCAATTTTAGTGGATATCTACTCGACAAAAAAAACATAATTGCTAAATTTCAACACTGTAGGTCTCATACTTCAGCAGATCTCGTGATGAGTGAGACGCTTTTCTCTTAAATATACATATATATGGTTTATCTAGAATTAAATTTTCCTCCTTTTATACCACATCCTTACTCTCTATTTTAAAAAAAACCCAAAACACCAAGAACGATTTGTCCGACAGCGACACAAATTGGTGGGTAGAACGATTATGTACAAATAAAAAAATGATTAAAATTCAGAAAAATTTTAATGATTTATTTGGAGAGTTACATACAGTAGAGAACGTGGTTTATCCGAATCAATTGGGATAGACACCGTTCGGATACGCGACTGTTCAGATAACCGAAAAAAACCGTATGCGATCCATGCAGTATTTGAAACCAGACACTATTCGAATATTCAAAATCATCACAGGCGGGAAACGTGCTTGAAGAAAAGGCAATGTAGGTGCAAAAATGTCGCAATTTTACCTTGATTGTGAAAAATAATCACTTATTTTCGCTGTACCATTGTACACCCTCGTTTTTCACTGCAAGGTCTCTGATTCTCTCCAGCAGCAGTAGTTTGAGTAGGACAGCACTCTGATTGTTGTTCGTACCATTCCATAGCTGTCCCTAACGCAGCAAATGCGTCAGCATTTGATGGACCCTTGCTAATTTCGATGTTGTTGTACTCATCTTCATTCGCTTCAATCATCGAGAGGGTTGGATTTTTCTTGCACGGAAGCCGCTATCTCGTCATCATTTAGCATTTGAAATCCTCAGTCTTCTGCATCGCATGCCCATCCAGGTTTCTACACCCAACAAAACTCAACAAAAAGAGCACGAATACGCCCCCTCATTTGCAAACAAACTGACCTAATATTCCGCTCAGATGTTTACCAAATCACACAGCTGAAATTTTTCCAAATATCCCTCACAAGGTTTTCCCGTCACTTTTAGCTTCACAGGAAACAAATGTTGACCATTGCACTGTCCGAAAACGTATCCAGACTTTGGTTCGGATATTTGACGCTCCTGGTGAGTGAGTGAATATTAACGTCGCACTGATTAGCAACACGAGGGCTTTTGGTGACGGTCCGCGTAATTTTGAACCACGGTCAAGTTGTGACGGATCTATACGGTTTCCACTAACCTCCTCAATATTTCTTTAAAGTTTATTTATTTCAACCAATCTCCACTGGGAGCCAAAGCGTGATTTATGCAAATGAGATATATTATATAAGTTCGGGTTTAGCGAGTTTAACAAAAAAAAGTAAAGTGAAGAGCTAGAAAGGTGAAGTCAAATGAATTGAAGCATCGATAGATCAACACGCAGTTGTTGACATTAGATAGTAGTAATACTAGATAGTTAGATTGAAATTGAAAAAAGATTCCGTATGACCGAGCGTGGCATCCTTATCTATTAGCCTATCCTGTCAGTAAGAAATTCATCACTACGACGGAACAGCCGATGTTACAAGGATAAGGTTAGTGATTTAGAAATTTGTGAATACGTGTACGTGTTTTAGCTGTAATTGTACGTGTTTGATCTTTCGTGGATTCCGTAGTTCCGCTAGTAGCAACTCCTTCTCATTCTCCACTGTGTTTTATTTCTCTTAATTTGAATCGTGTGATTGTGGCCTTCCTGTGATTAATACGCATCAATAAATATAGTGATTTGCAACTATGTCTCTTGATTTCTCTAATCCGCCTACACGTCCAGAAACATTTAACGGTAGACGGGGAGATGATAATCTGAGGGAAGGGTATAACTCACGACAAAGTGACGTGGACGACACCTGAGCTGGCACCCCCTCTCCTAACTACCACATCACACCAACGGGAGGACGTTTGAGCTCTCGACAGATTTAACGTGCATCGCTCCCCTACACGGCGGATCTTTAGTGGTACTGGGATTGAACTCATGACACGCTAGCCATGATCCGATGCCTAGACCACTTGGCCACCACGGCCACTTGACGCTCCGGATAATAAACGTTCGGATAAACGACGTTCTACTGTAGTTACAAAGTAACGAGTTCACTAAGGCGTTGACCCACCACTAGCCTTGATGCAAGCTGCCACACGAAGAGGCATAGAGGGATATAGCACCCTGATGGTATTCTGCGATATTTCTTGCCAAATTTGCTCCAATTGTCGGACCAAGTCATCGATATTCCCTGGCAGATGCAGCCACCTTCCCATTATATTCCAGAGATGCTCGATTGGAAAGAGATCTGGCGATCTGGCTGACCAAGGAAATGTTTGACAAGCTGTAAGACAGCTCATAGCACACGTGCTGTATGTGGTCTGGCATTGTCTTGCTGAAAAATAAGACCAGGGTACTGCAAAAGGAACGGCAGCAAAATAGTTCTCATAATGTCGTCGACATACCGCTGTGCTGTAAGTGTGCCTCTAAAGACTGCCAAAGTAGCTGTCAAAAGAAATGTCACCCCAGACCATAACTCTTTGTTGAGGTTCTGTGTGGTTTGTTTAGTGAAAGCAGGATCGGAATCGGCAGAATCTCCAGACACGTCTTCGATGATCGTCAGGACACAGTTGGAAACGAGATTCGTGGCTAAACACTATACGTCCCAAATCAGCAGGATTCCAATCTGATCGAGCCAAGCACCATTGTAATCTGAGTCGAAAGTGGGCAGGTGTGAGTGGCAGGTGGCGTAGTGGTCAGTACGAGCGTAAATTTCTCTCTATCAGCCAACTGTGAATGGTCATGTCGGACACTCGTGTGCGGGTCGCACATCTGATGGTTGATAGCGAGAAATCAGACGCTGTGACAGCTGATCTGACAATCAATGTGTCCTCCCGATCTGCTGTGGCCCTAGGTCTACAGCTACCATCATGATGCTGAAATCTGCCATTGTCCACCCATTCTTACCAGCATCTTCTAATGGTCGCATCGCTTCGACCCATATGACGAGCGATTCTCCGATTTACCCAATCTGCCTCTTTCAATCTGTGACGGATATATCCGCGACTATATTAACACCTTGGGGACTCTTCTGGGGAAAAATAATTTAATTCGCCGAACAAGAAAGCGTGATTATGTAAATGTAGTTTATTATATAAATCCTGTTTTCGCGAGTTTATGAGTTGGCACGTTGGAGTTGGCAAGTAGGAGTTAACACAGAGTTTGCGAGTTAGTTTGTTAGTTGAAAATTGAGAGACAGTGAAATTATTATGAGGTATTGGAGTTGTGGAGGAAAACGGATTACACCAGTGAATCCAACGGCATTGATCAATTCCGATAAAAATCACCTGCAAGATTCCAGTGTAGGATCCGATGCATAAAAAGTAGAGGTATTGTGAGCTTGATTAATTAGAAGTTAGCTAATTAGTGTGCGACGTAGTTATATTTGAGCGTATTTAAGCTATCTTAGATTCAGTTGAGGGTCCGTAGTAGTATCCCCGTGTTATATAATCTCACCTCCACGCTCTACTATTTAATCGCCTATCTTAATTAGATTGTTATGGTGTCTGATTTATATTTTGGTAACAATAAATTAATTAGATTGAAATCATGTCTGTTGATCATTCAGTTCTCCCACACACCTAGCCAGGGTTTATAGGTAGACAAGGAGCTTCAGAGTCAATCAGGAAACAACAGGTATTACAAATCCAATGATAAGACATCTTTCAAACTCTGGCAGGTGCTCGTAATGAGCTCGAATTCTGCGGCGAGGCATTTTTTCAGTCTTTGAAAAGTATCCTAAATCGCAATGCAATAGAAATTTCGACTGTCAGATTGAGAATCGCTTCTTATAGACACATGCTGAGTGAACAGTTCCGGTGCGCTGTATCTCCCTCTATTCCTTCTTTGGACACCAAATTTTAATCTTTTGCATGTTCGGTACAAATGTCTTTGCATACGAAATTTCATTACAATAGGGCAATTCCATCATGGTGCGTCGTTTTTTTTTTTGTTAATGAGTGTAATTTTGCCTCTTCTGAATATGTCAATTTTTTTTTTCTAATAGGGCTGCGGATTGGTATTTACCATTGTAAACCTAGTACATTCCCCGGGAGCAGGTACTAACTTTTGGTGTGACACTATATAGGTGGATTGCCACAATGTAATTTTGATACCCAGTTTTCTATCCCAGAGGGAGGCACCTGAGCTCTGATGATACAAAACTGCACCAGAAATTTAATTTTGCCGAGAGCACACAATCCAAACAGGTTCTTATGAGTCTTTAACATGTCGCATAATCATACGATATGGATGCTGCCGATTTTTTGCATCATGAAAATCCACCGACTTTATGAAAACGCAACCTTAGGCCAGCGACAAATCAACTACACCACCCAGCCGGCACATGTCAAATTTTTAATCATACAAATTTTAACTGCAGCCTTTCTGAAATTAACTCAATATAATATGAAACATATTAAGATAAATATGATTTAATTATATTAATCTGTATAATAAATCAGGCATTATTTATTACAATCATTTGTATGATATTAATGTTTTAATTTCAGATTTTAAGTAATACTCAATAGTTTCAAAAAAAGTCAATAGTATCTCAGTAAATAAAACATTTTAAAAAAATTTACTGAAATATTCAGTTAATTAAAGCAAAAAAAAAAAATTGAAATATATCTTTAATTATCGACAAAAAACTTTTACTCACGTGCGAAAAAAAAAATTTAGAAGAAAAAAATACCTTGGACATATTTACTTAGAATAGTAAAAATAATTTTTTTTTCACTTAAGATTGAGTTTTTATTACTTATATTTTTAAGAAAACTCTAACATCTTTTTTTTTTGTATATTCCTTTTCCATTAGAGTGAACTAATTTTCATAGAAGCAGTCTAAGTCCTCATGTACTTCAATGGTTTCAAACATATTTTTTATGAAGGAAAAATATAATTACTTTTCGCTCAAAAAAATTTTCCTTTTTTTTTTATTTGAAAATTAATTAAGCAGGTGTTACTTTTTTAAAGCTTTGTTTCCAACTTTTTGTATTTTTTGAGGCGAAGGGCAACGCTTACAGCTGTCAGATCCAGTCTTTGTTGCCATATAATGGAAAGTAATTAAAAATCGACAAGTCTAGTTTATAAGTCAACAATTTAAATTTACTCTTTTGTGAAGTTTTATTACTCGTGCTTTGAGAAAAACATGATTTTTATTCGCTCAGTATGGAAAATAATAAAGAATAAGTTGTTCCATATAGTGTTAATTTCCAAATTGTTAAAAAATTTCTGATTAAAAGATTATTTCTCGCTGATGTATGAAAATACTCTCGCATTAGGATAAGCAACTTCAATATTATTTCTCTAACAGTATTTGCTTCTGTTGCAAATAAACACTATTACTTTTTTATACTCTATTCAAATTTTCGTTTTGTTTGCACTCGGGTCATTTTCAAGTATTAATTAAATTAGAAGTCAAATCAGTTCCTTCTATGTTCTTTTATACAATTCTTGACTCAAAGAGATTCAAATAAAGCTTTAATGTAAAAACAGAAAATCTCTCCCCGTTAGGTTACTCACATCTATATACATGGGATAAGTTTTAAAGAAACATTAGAATTACTATCAAAAATCATCACGATAGAAAATTGTGAATAAAATCTTAAGCTCTCCCAACTACTGAATATCAAACAAATATGTTCATAAACCATTTGCTGTAATTTTATCAATAAGTTCCACACAGCATATGCAGTTAATTGTAATAAAATTGCTACACAGATTTATATTTTAATTTTTAAGAAAATTATTTTAAAAATTCCATTGATTTAAACTATTGTTCTTTTTATTTTATATAATAAAATAATCCGGTCAAATATTGAAAAAAAATTATAAAAGCAACATGGTACAGACCCGAAAATATTAATAAAGGTATATCGTATACAGTGAAAAAAATAAGTACCAGGTAGAAATATTCATCAAGATTTTCTGTTTCCAAAAATTTCATTGAAATGTACACAAAATTTATATCTGCATAAGCTCCTTGTTTTTGTGATAATCATTGAAAATCGTAATTAAGAAGAATAAAACTTTTATGGTGATTTTGGGCACCCTACAATAATTGATCCTTATTTCAGAACAAGATATCATTAAAAATGTGGGTAGCACATTTGTGTGAAGTTAATAATACTAATAAAATGTATTTTGTCCCCCCTGTTTCAAGATTTTATCCGCTTCGTTGCTAAGTAACTGCATCATTGCAGAAACGGGATAACCATTCATCCTAATAATCTCAGCATTTTATGTATTAAACATCCTATCTTGACTGAAGCGATAAAAGCATTCATGCCTGTAATATATCCAAGATAAACATAGATTTGCATTTTACCGTCACTGGTTGTAACTAAAGATGAAATGACTGCTGAATAGGATAGTTTTATCAAAATGTAGAGAATATTAGCGTAAATCCCTGAATTTTCGATGAATATATAATGTTCTGTGTGTTGCTTATCGCCTCGACAAACATTTTACGTCATAAGAAGTAATGGGATAATTCATTTTCATACTTATGTGGGGGGTTCATATGAGATGTGTTTACATATGTTGAAACTATACATATTCAAAGTTTTATTCAAGTTAATTTAAATCAAATAAAATTTGTGTTATTAAAAGATATCATTAAAAACATGTTTCGCTAAAAAAATATCAAGAAATGTGTATTTATTAAAATGAATTCTTAGTTTCTTCAGAATAGTTTTTTTATTTCAGATCATATATTAATTTTTGTATGCTATAATAGAAATTCTGAATGTCGGAATATATATAACTGCGTAAAGCCACATCGGTAATACAACAAGTTACATTAAAATAAATTATTTATCTCTTCAAGAATCGGATAATTGTATATAACAAATGAAATCCCGTTTAAACATATACATGTACGAAATTTAATTAAAAAAATAAAAACATAAAATTTAATTACGCTGTATAACATAAAAAACAACGCATCAAGGAAGAATTATCCAAATGAACAGAAATTGATAGATGAATAGTAATATTCATTAATTGAAAATGAAACGTTAGCAATATCATAGGAAATGAATTTTTTTAACTCAGGGCACAGAGCTACCAAATCAAAAAAATCAATATTGTGTTGGTCCACATCTGGGTCAGTATTGTGTTGGTCCACATCTGACAGTAGGTATTGTGTTGGTCTCCATCTGGCGTCAGTGTTGTGTTGGTCCCCATCTGGAGGTCAGTATTATGTTGGTCCACATCTGGCCTTAATACAAGTTGTTATTTAACTTGTCACTAACTTTTTAAGTATAAGGAGTTTTGCAAATAAACTTTTTTTAAAAAAAAATATCCTCCTGCAAAATTTTTTGCTTTTTAGCAAGAAATTTCGCAGGAATTAGATCGTCTAAAACAGAGGAGTGGCCAACCCTTTTGGAAAGAGTGCCACTATCAAATAAAACAAAATTATGCGTGCCACTTCTAAATTTTCTAACAAACAGAAAATATGAAAAGCTGTAAAATTATAATTATGTTGTTGTTGCTCATGCCACCTGCCTGACGTGGTCAGATCGAGGCCCACAGAATTCATCATGGCAACGGGCTAGAGATACGTCTGTCATTAGCCTAAGCTTTGAGCCCATGAAGGTGACAGCACGATTTTGCTCACGATAGATGGTGACACCATTCGGACCCACAGATTTAACGAGCACGTTCTCCGTTTGTACTCGGTGAGTATTTGGTGGCATCGGCATCGAACCCAGGCCTTCCGGTCTTTCGTCCGATGCTCTAACCACTAGGTTACCCACGACCCATTGTAATTTATAGGCACATAATTTTTATGCAAATGTAGCAGGTTTTTAGTGGGAATTTTAAAGTAATTTTTAAGTAGTGGAAATTTTATAATAACATAATAAATAAGACAAAAGTACACAAACTGAGGTTTTATTGTTAATAAACTTTTTGCAGGTTCAAACAGTTAGTTTAGGTGTAAAATAAAAGAGTACTTGTGAGACATTTGATTCTAAATAAATATTAAGCAGTCAGTACTTTCTTAATACGGTTTTTTGCATTTGTAGTGCACTTCATTTGAAAAGCCAGCGCATACATAATTTTCCATATTTGAAATAAATTTTGATTTTGTTTTTGTCTGAGACAACCGTATTTCAATAAAACGTTTAAATAAGTTTGTATTTTTTATTATCTTCTGAATTTTTTAAAAATTTTTCATTAAATCTTTGCGTACCACTGTTTTGATGCTTATTTTTTTTTTTTTTTTTGGTCTGAGACAACCATTTATCAATAAAACGTTTAAATAAATTCGTATTTTTTATTATCTTTTTTTTTTAAATTTCATTAAGCATTCACGGGCCACTGTTACAACACAACCATCCCACACTGTGCCTCGCGTACCATTCCAGGTTTAACATCTCTGTGTTACCATCGTTGGATTATTTAACATCTAATTAGTTCACCTATTAATATAATTAATGAATCAGATCGTTACGATCTAGAACTATTTTTCAGGGACCAAAAAATAGTCCAAAAATAAATCTGGCGATTGCACAGGCTAAGAAAATGTTGGAGAATCACAAGTACAGGTAATTGAAAGCCATTTGGGTTCAGCCGAAACACTTTCCCAGTCCAGCGGTTCACAAAAGAAAGTAAGTTGCTATAACTGTAGGATCTCGTCAACGTACCACCGTGTGGCAAAAGTGTCATTGATGGCAAGCAAAGATGTCCGGATATCAAGTGAACTGACTCATCATAAAGTAACTCTTGGGTTTTACAAATGTGGACGAGATTTAGACTTGTATTCTACTTCTCTTCTGGATTATCTTCAGATGCGTCTCTACAGGTCATCAGTGCTCTATTCGAAGAAGGTCTCATTGGTGAAAACAGTTCTACTCCAGTTCGAGAGATTCTAGATCGTATGAGCCTAGCACACCTGTAAACGCGCCTAGCAGTATGCAATATTAGCTGTATAAAATGGTGAGAGCAGTTGCAGAAATTATTTCTGGTGTATTGCTGTCACTGATGTTTTGGTTACACGTAAGATCACTGATAAAGACGTATCTGGGGCTTAAAATGCCGATCGAATTAACATTTAGTCCTCGGCTTAAGTCACCATTAGCTAACTTTTTGACAATCTGTTCAGTCATCGTTCTCCATTCATGTCAACAACATATTATAGAATCGATCTCTAATCTCGAGCGAGTTTGGGATTCGACCACTCTTCTTTTTTTAACTCAGTTCTTTGCTCTGTTCCTCTTGCTTTTTAACTTTTCTCTTCTGCTCTATTATGCATGTCCACTCTCAAATGGTGGCATTTGCCAATAATGTTCACTAATATATTTTCGAGGTTCTGATAATCTACTTGGGTCGATGGCACCACATTCGCATTGATGTTTTGCATTAGAATTAGAACATCCGGATTCTCCGTTGCAATTCGTTGGGGCTCCAGTTAATCAGTCATTTCCTCCCATTAATTAATCGTTTGTATATATTTTATTGTAAGTAATATGCATAATCAGACTTCTTTCTGTTCAGATAACTTCTTCTTGGTGGGTCACTTTTTACGTTAAAGAGACATTTTCAGTTTCAAAAATTGTTTTACAATATTAAATTTTTATAATTCTTCAAAATGTTAACTTAGAAAAAAATTATATTTTTCCAATAGGAAATGAAATATTTTAATAATAACCAGTGGTTACATCTTTTTTAGGATAACTTCTCTTTTTTGTGCTAAGAAAATGCCTTTTTTAAGGCATTCTCTTTTTATTTGATGTGTGCTATTAACTCAACAGTATTAAATAACATAATGATGATAAATAGTCAGGAAAAATGTTTTTAAATTATCAAAGTGGTTTTAAATAGATCCATGCCCTTTACAAACTAAACTTTCACTTATACCATTGTACCTTGAATTGCCTCATTTTGAACATTTTCCGAGATAATTTAAATTAATAACTGAATTAAAAGCATACATGCAGAACAAATTGAACCATTCAATCCCATAATGCACGAGCAACATAACGAATGAAAAAAATTTTGCAATTGAGTAAGCACTAAGTTCTTTCTCTCTCTCTTGGTAAAAAAAAAAAAGTTAAAACAAAATTATACGTAGAGAAAAAAATAAAGTGCTGCATAGTAAAATTAAAATGAACCAGATTATAAATTGCAGTTTTTGCTGAAAAGATAAAAGAAAGATTTAAAAAGAGTTTAATGGGGCATGTGCTTCTTCATTATTCAAGAAAAAATAGTAGCTTGAAAGGAGGACTATTTATTTTCGAATTAAGGAACCAATTGTCATAAAATAAGAAAGAATGAATTATTCAGATAGAAAAATGTTATCTCAAAGTGATTGCATCATAATCTGAGAAGAAAATGTCATAATTATCAATAAATATATTTTTAATTTTAACAGTTTTTTTTTTTATTTCTCGAAAAAAGATTTATGTATTAACTTTCAAATAATTTCTGAAGTTATATGAAGATTTAGATTGTATTTATTACGAAACAAAAATGAACATAAATCGCAGCCTCGTTGACAAATATACTAATATCTAACAAATTAATTATTGTTCGAATTAATAAAAAACGGAATAATTTAAATACTTGCATAAACAAAAATTGAAAAATAATATGCTAAATTTAATTAATAGTAATAATAAATTTGAAATAAATAATAATAAAATAAATTTCTTTTTTTCTAATAAATTTTCATTTACGTCACTATTAAATGTTACTTATCATAATATCTATATCAAACAAGAAGGAAAACAAAGAAAAAGGTTGCCAAAAGAGCAAATAGGTCTTCTCCTACAAAAATTAACATTATTTCCACATTAAAATGTTATTTAAAAAATACATGAAACTTACATAAATAAAAAAACACGGGGAAACTATAATAGTTTACGATATTTACTGTTGGTTTAAACAGCAGAAAAAAGTCACAATATACATTTTAAATCAATGATTCCCTCTAATTTATATCCACACACACGAGTGAGTGAGTGAATATTAACATCCCACTGTTCAGCTACACGAGGGCATTTGGCGACGGACCTCATAATTTTGAACAATTATCAAGTGACGAGGACGACAGATGAGCTGGCACCCCCTCTCCTAACTACCACACCACATCAACAGAAGGACTTTTGAGCACTAGACAGATTTAAGGAGTATCGCTCTTGTATATGGTGAGTATACAGCGGCACTGGGCACGAAATCACGACACGCCGGTCACGAGCTCGTTACCTTAGCCACTACGTTACCAGGGCACTACAAACACATATATTAAATGTTCAAAAAGAGCATTTTTAGATGTTATTTTCAACTTGATGTTCCTTGATACAACTTCAGCTCCCTATGAAGAAACAGGATTTTAAAAACCTTAGGAAATGGTTTTAATTTATTACTATACTCTTGAAGATAAACGACTAATTACTAAACTCTGAAAGATAACGACTAAAGATATATTTTACTTCCATTGGTGGCAGCCACAAATTCACTTATGTTCATTCAAATTCCAAGACCATGAAGGAATGATATGTTAGAACTAAAAGAAAAAACATGTTCAAATCATCAGAATTTCAGTGCAAACGAACGACCGAAAACGGAGACACTGCATTTCAAACTCTGCATAAAAAGAAATTTGCAGAGAAGGTTTCTCATTCGGAAATCACTCTTGAATGTTGGTTCTCAGTGAGAATATCTTGTAATGCCTCGTATAAGAAGGGGAGTAGGCTACAAGAATATGTTGGAATTTGATAACGGCAGGATGGTGCTTACCGAGAGCGCTGTTTATCATCGCGCAATATTGCTACTCATATTAGTCGGAATCTAACTACAGTCATGCGAATATAAAATCGATGAGTATAGGAGGGTTTTATTGAACAACATGCAGGGTTTCAACAGCTTCCACCACTAATGCCTACGAAGATAAATATGTGGTCAAGTCAGCTTTGAGGGATTGTACAGTTATTTCACAGATTTTAAATCAGTAAATGGGCTTACTTCCTACGTGACAAGTATCTAACACGGATAGAGGGATGATGTCTGGATCACGTATGGAACGGGCTACACTGTGTGTGTTTCCTTGAGACTGCAGTACAGAGATACGCAATGACAGTCTTGCGCACGATGACAAAACTTGATACAGGAATGGCAACATGTCATTTTGCAAATAAATCCCTGTTCTGCATGCAGCATCATAATTAACATATTCATGTCTGAATCTAAAGAAGATCGCCGCCTGTGGCTAATTTGCATTCAATATTTTCATACAGCCTCAAAATTTGATGTGATGGAACGGACAGTCATTGGGCAGACACGGACATCTCAGTGTTACTTTTCTTAAGACTGGTGGATGTGCTGTAACTTTGAGACCTTGGAGATGTTATTTTTCTCTCTACAAGGGAACACAAAACCTCGTGTTTAGCATTGTATTCTGACCTACTTCAACACATAGGATGTTCAACTGTTGCCGTGTGCAGTACGGTTTCCAAATCTTTCGACCATTGGAAGCATCTGGCCATGGATTGTTGAGAGATTGGGCATCCATCGTTTTCCAGCCTCTACGATTTAGAAAGAATGACATAGACTTGAAATAGCATGAAATATCTTACAAATTATCCAAGTCCAGCTCGACATAACGCCTAACAGAATTAGAGCCTTTTAAACTGCCATAGGTGACGGCTCTGTACCAATTTCAGGTCCTGTCTCCTCCTAAACTGTCTTCAAATTTAACACGTTTCTTCTTACTGTGTTGTACATGTACAGTAAATAAAATTTATTGATTTGTTTTCCTTCCTTCCTGACAAACAGAATCAAAGCACATAAGCATGAATAAATTAGCAGAATTGCAGGATAAGTAGACACATAATGTGCATGTTTTTTTACATAAAAAACGTGATCACTTGACAGCAATGAAAGGGGTTTAGGATTACGTATATGATACTAGCTTTGATTGCAATGAAATCTAAATAGAGAATAAATTGAGAATTGTAAAAAATTTTTAATACATTCTAAAATATCATTTAGAATTATTTACGAGTAAAATTATTAGAAGAATTATAGTAACCTGCAAAAAAGACAGCAAATAGTGAATGTTGACAGGGAATTCAAAATGACGTACAGTGTCGCATACTGACTTTGGATATCAACTCAAACAAATTTAACATGTAACAGGAGCAAGCTGGGAGGTCTTCCTTGCAGTACTACAACTCCAGATAACTGGTATTTCGTCCTAAGGTAAAAGAGGGCCGTAACACAACACTCGGTTAGAGACAAAAACCATATTGTGCAGCCATGATATTCAGAGGCCATCAAAATTATTTTCAGACTCTTGAAGAAGAAATTAAGCCAGGTTATATTCCTGAAGACCTTATGTTCTTGTCTTTCTGGCGGAAAGTAGCGTAGCTTCCATTTTAATAGAGTCAACAACATAAATTTGAACTGAGAACGACTGGAAATTAATTAACAATTGGTTCTCATCTCAGGTGAAAGTAGATTGTGGTAGCCAATTGATCTGGCATTGAAGAGGTAGGGTCTATTGCACTCAAAATACCCATGAAAAGCCTTAAACAGCAAAACAGACATTGTTAGGATTTTTATGCTGTATTGGTATGGGCTAGCATCATGGTGAAGGGTAGTACATCCATAAAATGTGATACTAGATAGGACTGTGAACGCTGAAATTCATCGAATTCATTAATGAAATTCGATTATCTCATATTCCTGTTTTCCCTCTTGTTTTTAAAGGTAAATTTCGTTATACAAAAACAATGCGTCGTGTCAGTGCACAGCTGCTGTACAGGCTAGTTAAAATAATTAGTGAGAATATTCAACGTTCTGTTTGGCGGTCGCATTCCTCAGATTTTAAATCGAATGTAAATATTCTGGGTGCGCCTTAGGGAGATTGCTGCTGAAGACTAGATTCCAATGATCAAGAACCTTCACCCATGCTTTAAAATAGGAATAGAATCACATTGCATCACAATTCCTAGATGTGTTACTAATAGAATGCCTTGACATGTAGAAAGTTTTATCAGAGTTTCAAGATGGATGGATCCTATACTGTTTTTAGAAGTGCTTATAGGTGCGTTCTTTGCACTGTTTGGTCTATGTGCTCGTATCAACAAAACTTGTTCGGCCAAGAATAGCGCCTTCTGTATTTAGTTTCAAAACAAATCTGTCACAATTCACAATGTTATGGAATCCTAGATACGTGAGTATGACATTTAACAATTCCTTACTTATTACATAAATTTACTCCCTTTTCTTCCGGTGTTGAAAGCCAGTACATGTTTAGTTATTATGAAATAAGTTCTTTTTGAAAACCTATCATTTTCATTTCTCTGCGCTTCATTCTGTCATTAAATCCAACAAACCTTTTCCATAAAAGAAAATCTTTCATAGTGAATATTTTAATGAGAATATATTTTTTTAAGAAAAAGTACTTTGATATAAGCCGCAGATTTTAATGAATATTTCGAAACTAATTTCTTCATGAGCGGAACTTTCTTCTCTTATTTGTCACTTTTATGAATAGAAAGCAGCATTTTTTTATGTAAGAAATTATCTAAGAAGTAAAATATTAAAAAGAGAAATATAAATTGAAAAAGTGAAAAAGTTATTTTTGTGCCTCCTTTGGGGAAAAATATTTTCCTATCTTCTTTTCCATTTCCGAAACTGAATAAAAAACTTAAAAATAGCTTGCTTCTAAGCTCATTTCTATCTTTTCTACTCAATTCCAGATTCTCCTGGGGTTTTTTTTCCCGCTACATGTAATCACATTCGAATCAAAAAGATTCGAAAGACTAATTTTCCACGGAACATCTGTAAAATTAATACTCTAAAAAAAGTGTTTCTTTTCCCCTTATTTTACCGGAAATTACATTTTTGTCTACAGGTCTTATTCCATAGATTCAAGAATTTGAACCTTTGATATTTTTGAATTAAAAGGCATTTGAAAAATCTCCTGTATTAAGTACTGCATTCTTTTCAAAGAAATAATTTTAATGTTCGAAAAAAGTTTCTTCATAAGATTTCTTATTACGCTTTCCTAATTCAAATCATTCAAATATTTTATATTTCTCGTATCAGATAACTATATATTACAAAGAAAACCCAAGTTACTTCATGCAGTGATATCTGATAAGAATTCAAACAACAGAGAACTAAATGATCAGAGCGTGCATAGAAATGAAAACCGAAAATAGCTTCATTGCATTTCTACAGTTTTTTTTAACAATATTAGGTAATCAAAAATATGAAACTATAAAAATTACCAAAACAATCACAAAAAACTAATCATTACTAATTTAGGGATAAAAGAAACAACCCCTTTTATACACCCAGTGATTTTTTTTTCTCTCTCTCTCAGACCTCTTTGTCTTTTGAATAGATTTATTTTTTTTAAAACAAATCACTTCACTGTTACATTAATATTAATTTTTTTACCAATAAATTAATTAAATCTCATGTTATATTCAATGTCATTCTATTAAATTGAATAATTATTTTGATGTCTTTTCAGGATAAGATTAGTGCAGATATTTGCTGAGAATGACAATCCTTCCATTTTTTCGAAAAGACAAAAATGGAAATGAGCACCACAAATTAACCGTAATAAATACCGTAAAGAAATAAATATAGCAACAATCAACAACGAAATGATAGTAAAGACACAAGCTCACATAGAATGGTAGAGAAAAAAGGGAAAGCAGATCATCAGTATGTGTATGTGTGTAATAAGCAACCAGGTGATCTAAGTGCGCATCTTTTATATGTATGCTGGTAATGGTGACGTGCTTTATTTCATATATTCATAATTTATATTTTACGTAGTTAGTAACAGTTTTACAAGATTTTCCTTTTTATAAATTTTTCAATAATCGTCTGATATTGTTCAGACTTTTCAAAAGTTAATTTCTTGGTAATTAACTTATTTGGTTGCAAAAAAAAATTTTCACACGTTTCATAACTTCAACTCCATTCTTAAATTTTTTCGAGGCGCTATTCTATTAGCCTACTCATTTCAATGTTTTGTTGAATATTTGATTTTATTTGTTATGTCTTCCTATTTTTAACTATGCATCATGATTCTTAATATATATATATATATATATATATATATATATATATATATATATTCAACATATATATATATACCATATATAATTTTATATATATATTATATATATATTCAACATATATATACTTATTCAACATATTTATATACCATATATATACACTCAAGAGCCAAAACATTATGACACCTGTCAATAACGAGTTGGCCCACTTTGGCGCGCAACACAGCTTCAACCCGCCTTGGCATGGATGCCACAAGTCCTTGGTAGATGGCCGGAGACAGATTGTACCAGATGTTTAAGCAACGGTCACGCAAATCCGAGATATTGGAATTGTGGTCTTTGAACTCTGAGCTGCCGTCCATGACATCCCAAATGTGTTCTATCGGATTGAGATCGGTGAGTTAAGGTGGCCAGGACATTAACTGGAATTCAGCATCATGTTCCTGGAACCACTCCAACCAATTTTAGCCTTGTGACACGGGGCGTTGTCCTGTTGGAACATTCCATTTCCAGCTGGAAAAACAGAGGCATGTAAGGGTGCAACTGGTCCGCAATGATGTTCAGATACCTGTAGCATTCATGGTCTGCTCTACCACAACCACGGGTCCCAGAGACGCCAAGAGAACGTCCTCCAAAGCATAATACCGCCACACTCGGCCTGTGTATGACTACTTGTACATTGAGGGAGCAACTGTTCGCCTGGAAGACGGCGTATCCTGACACGCCATCGGCGTGATGAATGACAAACCGTGATTCATCTGACCAGGCAACTCTCTCCCCCTGAATCCATGGACCAGTCCGATGTTCCCGGCCCAGCGAGGCGCAGTTGGCGATGACGCTTGGGTCAGCAAAGGCACACGAGTGGACGTTTTGCTGCGTAGCCCCATATCCAACAGTGTCCGCTGAACAGTGTGCTCCGATACTATTTACTTGGCCTGCATTGTATTGGGCTGTCAGCTGAACCACTGTCTGGCTCCGGTTTTGCTTCACCATGCGAACAGTCTCCGAGACCTTTTTCTTTGATAGCGTGTGGACGTCCAACACCATGTCGTCTACTGCTGGTTTCACCGTCATTCATCCACTTTGCATAAGTACTAACAACTGTAGATCGCGAACAACCCACGAGTCTGCAGTTTCGGAAATACTTGTTCCGAGCCTTCGAGCCATTACAATCTGCCCTCTATCAAAGTCGCTTAGATCCGCAGCCTTTCCCATCACATCACCAGAAGTAAGTGAAAGAATGATTCTTCAGACTCTCCAGCAGGTTAAATACCATTTCCACTTGATCACGTGCCTTCCACATCATCCAAGCGAGTTCATTGCAAAATGTAGGGTGGTCATAATGTTTTGGCTCTTGAGTGTGTATATTATATAATATATAGTATCATAAAATGAAAAAAATACGTACAAGGATGATCAAATGAAAAGGTACGAAACGACATAAAAATGAAACAGTTAAATATTTGCATATTCCGCCAAGGGAGAATGTAGCGAGACATCTCGGGATGCCATTGGAACTCTGACTGGGATCGGATCATGCGCGGGTGCCCGCATGCGCAGGAGAGAGCAAAGGCTCTTATAAAAAGCGGCGTCCAAATGATGCGAGCACAGAATTACTCGAGCACAAAAAGCATTAACTCCGATGTGTACTGTGAGACACTCCGACGCCTACGCAGTCCATCAAGAACAAAAGACGCGGCTGCTCACGGAGGGTGTGGTTCTGCTCCATGATAACGCCGTCCACACGTCTCC